>NSMO01000303.1:29402-45022 GCA_002588565.1 Coelastrella sp. UTEX B 3026
GAGGAGTCCCCTGCTGCATACCATATGTCATCCAGCAGCTGAAACAGTAGCTTTGCTGCTGTTGGGCTGTTTGTCGGCTGTGCCAGTATTGCTAGCGCTTGCGGCCAGGAGTCCATGTAGTTGACGTTCATTTCTAGGCGTTTGCGGACTGCTACTGCGATTCTTTGCCGCACTGGAAGCTTCTGAAACTCCTGCTGATTCAACTGCAGCTCCTGGGCTAGCTGCTGATTGTGCTTTTTGATGACGTGCTCGACTAACTCACTTGGGCCGCGGTTAAACATGCCGGAAACTGCTGGAGAAAGCCTCAGGTCCCTAGCAGCTGCTGATATGCTTGCTTGCCACCATCCATGCTGCTTGACGTGCTTCAAAGCTGCATCAAGCAGCCGCTGCTGCAGCTCTTCAGCATCTGGTTCCACATACGCATAATCGCTGTATGAGCGGGTGACTGACGCCAGTAGTCTGCAGCGTGCTAGCCAGCTGACGTTGAACGACTGGCGCAGCATCGCACGCAGTCTGCCACCGTGACTGCGCTGCTGTGATAGGTGCGGCGGTAATGAGGCACTCAATCAGAATGTTTGGATGCACTTATGCGCCGTGCAAGGCAAGACACCAGTGCAAGGGTATGATCAGCAGATGTTTTCAAAGGCCAGGAACAGGCTGAAAAGGGCGCGGCAACTGACAGCATGAGCGCTGTGAACGTCACAAACAAACGTCCCCGGTGTTCATGTTGCTTTCACTTGCACCTAAGCTTGCAGTCATGGTGATCTTTAGAATTCACTGCTGATCCAATGATCACCGGTCTCAGGGGCAACATTTGACCACTGACACCCCCAGAACAGTTGTGTCTTTTTGCAACTTGCGCCGCCTGCCCAGACTGTCATGATGTGTTGCCTGACGCCTAGTCCTGGACTTGTCTGACTGCAACAGTACTTCTGCCCCACCCACAAGACAGAAGATCAAGGTTAGAAGCCTTCTGATTTTCTGAGGACAGCATGCATTTTCCGCCACTCGCCTGGCCCCTTCCAGGTCCCAGAGCTGCTGTATTCGCACACATCATGTCGCCTTCCGATATCAGCTGCTGTGGAACGTCACATTTTGACTTGACTCCCCCCTCAGAGATTCAAAAGGCATATGCCCCTTCACAGCGTGCTCAACACGCCGCTGAAAAAGAGCACCAGCAAGCTATGCTCCCCTCCTTTGTGTCAAAAGCACAACTTCAACCCTTGGAAAGACTGTTTGAACACCATCTATGCAGAAATCAGTCGTTACAAGCCTTTCAAAGCGCCACTTGCAAGAACATACACAGTACTGAGCATTTCGCAGAATCCACATCAGCTTGCGGCCCAACTTCACAACAGCAGCGTAACAAATACACTGCTACCCACTGCCCACATCCATCAGCCATGTGTCATTTCTTCACACCCAGGCCGGCTGAGCCTACTGCTTTATCTGCCGCAATATCTCCTGTATCATTGCTGCGGTCACATTGCTGCATTCGCCACCGCTGCTTAACTGTACAAGTCATCGTCATCGTCTGCTGCTGTCCCGCTTGCAAACGCATTGCCAGCTGCTGGTGCTGCTGGAGCTGCAGCAAAAACAGTACACAGGCAGACACACGTGTCAACAGCAGCAGTTGGGGCACTAATCTGCTATATAACACGAGACTGACACGTCATGAACAGGGATATGGCGAACATACAGAGATGATGGGTCAAGGCGTTGCAACTGGCTGGTGCTGCTGAACAATCATACAGGACTAGCAATCGCAACAGTGACAATCTCACAGACCCAGCACAACTTGAGCCAGAAAGTGGACAAATCTTTGCAGCTGAGTGAGGCCTTAGCTGGTGTACGTCTCAAGACAGTGTCACAAACTGGATTGATTACTGTTGCCTCGATGTGACAATGTAGCAAACATTTAATCATGATAGTGTGTAGGAAATGCTGCAAACAGTCAGATACTCATTGCACTGACAACAGCATACTATAAAGCCTCACCTGCTGCAGCTGGTGCACTGCCGCCCACACCATCTGGGAATCTGAAGTCACTGCCGAAGCCGCGACTCTGCTGCAGGGTCTGTGCAAACGCCTGGTACTTGCGAATGTCTGCATCGCTGACTGACCGGCGAGCATACTTCATGGCCTCCTCAAAGTGTGCCTTAGTGATAGCAGGTACCTGTTGGCAGCAAAGCAGGCAACCACACCGTCAAAACATGTCACTCCTTACTAACAATTAATGACAGTGACGCACCGCTGGCACAAGAACAATATCTGCAGTCCCCAAGCCATAGAAATAGAAATCATGTACACCGAACTGGCGCCAGAAATAAACATCAAACATACCACTATGGTTCACATCAACATACCAGTGACAGTGAATACAAACGCTGCTGTCCTGAGTTTCACAGTTACTGTTAGTACCTGCACCAGTATTGGGTGTCTGAATTTGCTGCTATTTGTTCTAATGTTCTGGTCCAATGTGTTTGCTGTCATTGGGATTGCACAAGTACCGTCTTGGATGGTGAGGTGTTCACTGTAACTCTCTCTCAGTAGTACACTGGTTATAGCGTCTGTTCCTTTGGCAGTTGCTGCTTATATTACAGCACACACTTCCCAGTGGGATGCTGAGTAAATAAGCTGCTTACCTAGAGCTGCACAGTCAGAGAGTTCCAAATAGGCTATACTGAAATGAGGGGTTGTTCAAAGCACAAGTACAGAGCCTCTCACCTCGTCCACATCATCCTCCATCATATCAGGGTTCTCTGCTCTGCGCCTCTCCCGCTCAATATCCTTCTCAATGTTTTCACGAATGGCAGACTTGCAGGCACGCTGGCAAATCTCAGTGATATCTGCAGCACAAGCAGTGTGAACCAGACTGGTTATCGTGATATGCAGCCCAGAGGCGATGCAAATCGCTTCACAATTGTGTGTCTGGTTTGCAAGTGAAGCAGAGACGGAGAAAAACTGAAGTGCATGTGCACAGTACAAGCAGACTAGACAAAAAATTTCACACATGGGAGACCTGCAGGCACGCTGACAGATCTCAGTGATATTTGCAGCACAAGCGGTGTGAACCAGACTCAATATCACGATATGCCGCCCAGAAGAGCCCTCTGCTAGAGTCTGTTTGTCAGCAGTGGCTGGTGATGCAGGAGTGAACATTGAGGGCTGACACACATGCAGTCAACCCCAGCAGCGCAGGCCTGCTTTTCTGGTCCTAATAGATAACGTGGCCGTCCCAGAGCAGGAGCAGGAACACATAGAACCAGTCAAGAACCTTGAGCTCTGCTTATCAGCCGGAGAGAACCCATGTGTGTATGTGGTGGACACGTCGAGGTCTACATATGGTGCAGTGTAAGGCAGCAGACACCCCCCTGGCTTTCACAGACCCGCCTGTTAATCACATGGCCACTCCTTGATCCACATACCCGATAATCAAGTACAACATACGGACCAATCAAAAACCACAAAGCTTGCTTACCTGCTCCTGAGAACCCGTGTGTGAACTTGGTGAGGACCTCAAAGTCTACATCTGGTGCAATTGGACTCTTGCGCAGCACCGACTTGAAGATTTGGCGCCTGCTGCCCTCATCAGGTAGAGGGATGTAGATGAGCTGATCTAGACGACCGGGCCGCAACAGGGCTGGATCAATGATGTCAGGCCTGCGGTCAGGTGACAGCCATGCAGAAAGGCGTTGAGTGCGAGATACCACACATTATCTGTGAATCGGTTGAGCTCATATCAAGGCACCAGCAGCTCTATAATAGGCAACTTGCCAGACAAACATACAGCGGCTACTGTACCTTCACCTGTTTGTTACTCCAGTGATGACAACAGTCATTTTGCTGCCCATATCATCCATCTCTGTCAGAAGCTGATTCAACAGTCATTCCACTTGACCGATTCACCACTTGACTAAATCACCACCAGGAGCGCGTTACAACAAGCAACCGTTGCCAGGCCAAACATACAGAACCTGTTTGCTGCTTCAATAATGAAAGGCAATCGTCTTGCCGCCCACACCGTCCATCAGTGAGCAGCTGTTCTAGCTAACGAGCATTGACAATCAACCCAATACCCAATTCACACTTCCACAACACCAATAGCAGAGCACCAGAGCAGCTCAACACAGTCCAACCACACACCAAGCAAACACCAACACAGGGCTAACCCACCTGTTTGTTGCTCCAATGATGAAGACAGTCTTCTTGCTGCCCATACCATCCATCTCAGTCAGCAGCTGATTCAGCACACGATCTGCTGCACCACCAGCATCACCGCTGCTGCTGCCACGCTGTACTGCAATGGAATCCAGCTCATCGAAGAACAGCACACAGGGCGCCGACTGACGAGCCTTGTCAAAGATCTCACGCACGTTGGCTTCTGACTCTCCGAACCACATTGTAAGCAGCTCAGGGCCCTGTGTGCAGGCAGAACAGCAAGACAAAACTCAGCAGCTTGCAATCAAAAAACCAGAACATCGAATATGACATGCACCTGCATGCATGTCGAATATGGCATGCATGTCGAATATGACATGCATGCAGGTGTGAGCTGTAACATGTGCATTACAACAAGCAATCGTTGCCAGGCAAATCACACAAACACGTGTGTGTTGCTCCAATGATAAGAGATAGTCGTCTGGCTGCCCATTGCATCCTTATGAAGTCAGCAGCTGCAATGTATGCAAGCCAAGGTCTTACCTTGACGCTAATGAAGTTGGCTTGGCACTCGTTGGCAATAGCCTTGGCCAGCAGTGTCTTACCACACCCAGGTGGGCCATAGAACAGCACACCCTTGCTCGGTGACATGCCAAACTTCTCAAACTTCTCTGGGTGCTCCACAGGATACTGCAAGCAGAAATGATGACAGCAAGGTGACGAGTGTTGAACCCTGAGCGCAGATATGAAATACACAACTATCAACATGTGGACACGAGCTGCTGCAAGAGCAAGACAGCACAACGCGTGAATGGCCAAGGCGATGTGTTCAAAAGGGAGGGTTCACACTATGCAATAGCACAGCATGACCTACATGTCTACATACCATGTTCAGCACCTCATTGGTCTTCAGCAATAAGATGCATGCCATGAAAGACTCAGCGACGAGACTGTCCTTTATTGCATATCACAGACCAAGGACTATCTGGCATCGCCTGCCTCTAGTGTACCTGAATGAGCTCCTGCAGCTCCTTCTTGACTCCCTCCAAGCCTCCGATATCATCCCATGTGACATTGGGCACCTCAACCACTGTCTCACGCAGAGCACTGGGGTTGCTCATGCCTAGAGCGGTCTTGAAGTGATCCTGCAGCATGTCAGCAGCACAGGCAGCAAGTTACAGTTTGTGATACCCACCTAAACTGACAAACCATGTATACGTGGGCAACACACTGACTGTACCACGTGCAGCACACGTGACCTGGCCCAGCTATTGATACCATCAATCGGTTGATGAACCAGAATCTGCAGATCTATGCCCCTATCTGTGCAATACCCCACATGTGTACGGCTCATGCTATTCAGCAATACAGCATCAATCTCGACATCTGCTCAGTCATGATATTCATCCACTACGCTGCAAGGCTAAGGCCCTAAGCCAAATGCACTAGAGAGCTGTAGCCCAACCTACCTGTGTGACGCTCATGCTGTTCAGCACTTCAGCATCAATCTCATCATCTTCTAGGTCAATGACATCCATCTTCTCACGGATACACTGAAGAGCTGCTTCTGTGCACAGAGCTGCCAAATCAGCACCAACATAGCCGTGTGTATCACGGGCAACGGCTTCCAGGTCAACCTGCAGATGCCACAGAGCAACAGCTGCGTCAGCAGATGAGAAAAGTAGACAGACCGTGCACCTGCTTGTGCACACAAACAATCATGTGTCAACTTATGGGATGCAGGAATCACTGCAGGGATTCAAGGATTGCAAACTGAACCATACCAATGAATAGCAAGGCCTTAAGGTCAGACATACCGGCTGAGATGTAAAACAAGGCAGCCAGACCATGGAGTCTGTTGCTAGCATTGTGCGCTGCCAACGAATCAGCAACGATTCATGCATGAAATGACCAAGGATCAAAGATCACCACCACAGTCACAGGATGCAGCAAGATGCTGTCTCAGTGCACGGCTAACAACTCAATAAATATTGTTCACCTCATCGTCCAGCTTCATGTTCTTGGTGTGAATGCGCATTACTTCCAAGCGACCAGTCTCATCAGGCACACCAATGTCAATCTCGCGGTCAAAGCGACCAAAGCGACGCAGAGCAGCATCGATTGTGTTTGGCCTGTTTGTTGCTGCGATGACGATGACATGTGCACGAGACTTCAAGCCATCCATGAGGGTTAGCAGCTGCGACACAATGCGGCGCTCCACCTCTCCCTGCAATCACACATCACACAACACCAAGCTGACTGTGAAAGCAGCACTTTGATCAGGTCTTCTCATAAAAGTGAATTGCAAACTCGATCTCGTTGCCAGAAAGCCGCAACAGCATCAAGCAATGTGCACAGCAGTCCCACGAGACCCAGTCTGCACAACATACTAGCAATGGTTCTCAACAACAGTAGCAGTAATGGCAGCGAAAGTGTAGATCCTGTTCAGCAGGGTACACAGCAAGCATTGTGATGCACTACTACTGTTCAAGAACTCCGCAAAACCCTCAAACATCAATATATAAGGATTATGCTGAGTTTGTGGACAGTGGTAGCAGCAGTAGCAGCAGTGCTCACCAAGCGACTGTGCAATGAAGTGTACATCGAACAAGCTATCCTGGCTGACATGGGGGGGGGGGGGGGATATCAGCTGCAGTTTTGTTACAGCAACTCAGCTAGTGACAGCCCCCTTGCCAACACCTCACCTGTGTCTTGTCACGCTTTGGTGCGATAGAGTCAATCTCATCAATGAAGATGATAGCGGGGGCATTCTTCTCAGCCTCCACAAACACCTTGCGCAAGTTGCTCTCAGACTCGCCAGCAAGCTTGCTCATGATCTCAGGACCTGCAAGCGATGATGCATATCCACTGCTCAATTCAGTGCTGCACAGTTATATGAATTGACTGTACGCGGCTGATGCTGGCAGGCAGGCAGGCAGGCTACCCTGTGATGCCAGCTCATTCGGCAGTACACCCGGGCGCCCAGCAACAATTGCATACTGCTCAGTTCAGTACTGCACAGGTACACAAGCAATCTTATCTGACTGAAGAAAAGACTGATGAACAACTGACCAGCTGACCCCACACCACGACTGCTGCCACCATGCACGGACGACTGCTGACGTTAGGTAAGCATAGCCTGCTGCTTGTCCCACAGGTGCTTACCATTGATGATGTAGAATGTTGCACCAGTCTCATTTGCCACAGCACGAGCAATGAGGGTCTTTCCGCTGCCAGGAGGTCCATACAGCAGAATACCCTTGGGTGGCTTCACACCGATAGTCTTGAATAGCTGTGGGTGACGCAGTGGCAACTCGACCAACTCCCTGCATAGACAGCAGGACACCCACCACTGCTTTTGAGCCATTGCCAGACCCATGATCCATCCCTTACACACCTCCAGCTACTTGCAGACTGCTCTGTAGAAAGCCTATACATAAGTAGAAAGCCTATCGGTTTCCTATTGGGTGTGGAGAGTACCATTCTAGATGGTGAGGTACCCACTGTAACTTCTCTCTCTCTCTCTCTAAAAATAAGGCGCTGTGTGGTTGGAAGGACTATGTCTGCAGGGTGAAGTAGTCCTGCACCCATCTGACCTAAGGCATCTGCTGGCTTTACTGGTGCACAAGGCCTTTGCTGACGCACGACACCAACACCTTTACTAATGCACCACCACCATGAAAAGCTCCTCACATACAGCACTAGCAGCCCATTGATTGCTGCGGAGGCCAAGGGCTCTACATGTTCCCCCTCCCCCCGCGCAGGCGCACAGCACTCCAACTACTCAAGTCTACCCACCTGATCTGTGCCATCTGCTTGCGTACACCACCAACATCATCGTAGCCAACCTCATCCAGCTTCTCTTCATCCTCACGCTTGATGGGCTCACCCTCGCAGAAGATCTCAGTGTCAGGGGCTACGATACAGTACTCTGCAGGAACACAATCACCACAAAAACAACACAATCACAAGCAACCATGAGTGAAATGAATTCCTACAACTCAATCCACAGAAGCAGTCGCCATGTCAAGGTGGATCACTCCACACACCCATCACACACCCAATAGCAGGCAACACCAGCTGTGCCTCAGCCACACTAAAATCAAGTGTACCGGACGTACAGCTGGTGTTGCCTGTTATGGGGTGTTTGAAGTGGTCCATCTTCAAGGCCTGCTGCTGCTATCGGCTATCTATTGCAGAGGCTTCGGCTGGTCAGGCTTGGGCTGACTAAGCAAGATTGAACACCATTCCCAACTTGTCTGGCACAAGTCATGACATGCATGCATCGACTAGATATTGCACGGAAACTCTGCTGATGGTGAACGCCTGCCTAATGCCGCACTGCAGCCGCCTGCTGTAATCTACCGGCTGTATTGTCTGTGATGACATCTGCAAGGCCCTTCAGCACGTTGTTAACTGCCACCTTGTGATAAGCTACACTGCCCAACGCTGCCCACTGGCCCAAACCAATTGTCACTGCAGGGCTACTGCTGCCTAGCATTCTAGGCTACGTGTTGCAGTGTGCTGTAGTCTGCAAATGTCCTGCACCCTCGCACCTGCTGGGTCTGTTTCTACCACCTTGAACTCCACACTGCGCATGCCACCACGGGCAAGGAACGTATCACCCTGCACCGCAGGACAGCACGACAGATGAGCTACGATTCAAGCAAGGACTATGTGGTCCCTGGCACAAATTGGGACTATCACTGCTGGATGGCTAACAGCCTAAGAACCTCCGCTCTGGGGTCACTGGAACAGCCCACAATGATACTTCAAGATCGCTGACGACACTTGGCGGTCATTGCATGTCTGATTACTGCTGCTGCTGTTCCTGCAGCATGCAACTGCTAGGCATCATAGCATAGACAGCCACAGCAACGGTGTTTGCAGTTGCACGTGGCCCATGAGCACATGCGAACATGGTCGCTGCAGCTGCTGTGCTTGTACCACCCAACAAACCAGTATATCTGAGCCAAGCTGCTGCTGTCGGGACATTCTGAGCCCGCCACTAGGTGACCTGGCGATACTCGCACCTTGCGAACGGGCCTGTATGCCTCCAAGAAGTAGGGCTTGAGGAAGACATCAAACAGGTTGCCGGTGATGCCCTCAATAGTATCATCAATGGGCAGCACGTGCACCCGCTTGCCGTACTTGACGTCAGTGCACTGCAGGACAGGCAAGACTCACACCATAAGCAACCGTCTGATTTGTGGAGAGACACATGAAATAGGAAAGAATGTCTTACAGTATGAAGAGCTTGTGTAACAGTTGCCATAGCTTACAAGAAGACTGCTGGTGCGCGTCCTGCAGATATGCTGTGTTGCCGAGAATGGCACTGCTGCTGAGCTGTAGCTCGCTCCATTGCTGCTTGAAGCTGCTACTGTCAAACTACCGGACGTCCCTGAAGACGCCTTTTGATAGGGAGATTCTACTAGCTGGCTTGGCCACATTGTTGGAACACAGCCGATGCAGGACAAAATGTGGCAGGAATTGCATCTGTTTGTTGCAGATATGTACTATGTTAGCCTTTTCTCACTGCTGATCGCTGTTGCTGATAGAAATGTACTACGCTGCTGATTTAACCACCACTCATCCCGTAGACGTCCCTCTAAGAAACCTCCTGCTACCCCAGTTCCCTCATGTAATGCCGTACTGCTGCTGCAGGAGCTGTCTAGGGTGTTTGTTGGCCTACAAGCACAGCATGCATGCTTGACGCAGCAGACACCGTTTTCGCACCTGATGTACTGACACGATGTCGCCCAGACGCACGCGCAGGTTCTTTCTGACCACCTTGTTTATCCTGATCTTGCTTTCATCGACTGTGTCATCGGACAGCACGATGCACACGGTGTCCTTGCGCTTCTTACCCTATTGCATGAATGTGGGGAAGACGTTAGGCAGTTTCGCGTTGCGAAAGGCAGCACTATCCCACACAGCAGGACACGACTTTGGCGTACCTTGAGCAGAACCGTGTCACCCCTGAACAGCTGCAACTTCTCCATAGTCTTTGGGTTGAGTGCAACCACAGAGTTATCATCGTTGACTGCCTCATCCACTACAAGTCTGTTGGGACTTTTCTTGCGCTCTAGGATGGCAGTGCTGAAGTCCTTCTTCTCCTTCTTCACCTCAACCGGTGAAGATGGACCAGCTCCTTCATCTGCCATGCTTGCTGCTTCTGCTTGGATGTCCCCGAGTTCCTGGAACAATCAACTGCAACTCTGCAACCAACCAGAAGAACACAGCCTTCCTGGGGCCTGATGCACTGTGCTTGTTAACCAAAAGAAAGAGCGATTATGATCAAAGGAAGCGTCGCATGGACTATACGCTTGGCTGGCATAATGCACTGGATAACACCTTCCGGTTTTAGCGGTCTCCAGAGGCGCGCACTCAAGCGCAGGGGCCAGACACACATTCGGTGAAGTGCTAACAACGTTGTGACAGGCACCTGCAGCCGTCGTACCACCGGCAAATGGCTATCAGTCAAGGATCCTGGTACTGTCGAACTCCCATGTGACCAACCACACCTCACTTGCACAAAGTTCTGAGCTAAACCAACCTATTGGAGAAAAGAATGGCGATAACGCAGCAGTTGCTGCTCGCGGTACTCTTGGCATGCACATTCTGCGCTAGTGGCAGCATCAAACCAGCTCAGAAGGACGGGGACGTGATAGTGCTGACAGACGAAAACTTCGATGCTGAAACAGCTTCTGGAGTATGGATGATTGACATCTATGCTCCACGGTATGCTTCCCAGCACTGTGTATCCAACGCCTGGTCTGCAGCTGCAGCGACCTACAGTACCTGCCCATGTGCTTGCATCCTGTAGGTGCATCTACTGTCAGCAGCTCAATCCCATTTGGAGAACGTTCGCTTCAGAAATGAAGAAACATGATGTGAAAGTAGCAAAGGTGACTGCTGTACTTAAGCACAGCTCTAGGCCACAGTCATATGGGTATGGTTCCTGCAAGGTTGCAGCAGCAGCAGCATCTCTGCGCCAGAGAAGTAGCTATCACAGGCCTGCAACACAGCAGCTGCCTTGCCAGACCAGCAGTTGAAGCGGTAGCAAAGCGGTAACAGCTTACTAACCAGCTGTGCGGATTTCAACACAGCAGCATGCTAGCACCGCATGCCTGCGTTCCTGCAGCTATGTGTGGCGGCAGCTATCAGCATGGTATTTGTGCTGTATCTGACACCTACAAGCCACACAATACTGCAGCAGCATATATCAGATGTCGTCTGCACCGTACATCGGTCTAGGAAATCAGCTTGTCTGCAGCGCGGGTTGCTTCCCTCAGCAGCGTGCAACTGCTGCAGTTAGTCTTGCGCTTGACTGGTGATTGAGTTGGGGGTTGTGGAAGGGGGTTTATGAGCAAGCTAGTAAGCTGAGCCAGCTCGGCGCAAGTGCTGTAGCTAGTATAGGGTCCTCGGTGGGATCCCTGCAGCATCCATAAGGACAGCTCCTAGTAAGCTTGCACCCTTGTGCTGAAACCTGTCATGCAGGGTAATCGCAAGCTGCTGTTTTGCGCATCCTGCGTTTCACTACAGCAAGGGTACAGGCAGCACCGAATTGGTGATAGCCTGGCATTGGCTAATGGGTCTTGCCAACGTATTGGAAGGCCGTCAGGTGCTGCCGATGACACAACTGACACAGGAGAAAGTTAAGAGAGTGGTGCATCTCAACAGTCACAATCAGGGCCCATATACATCAATCCGAGAAACCATTCAGCGTATTTGCTTGCTCTGTCGCATGTTCCTGCAGGCTGATGGCACCAAGAACAGGGTGTTAGTGAAGCGGTTTGCAGTCACTGGTTACCCATCTATATTCTTGTTACGAGATGGACAAGCCTGGCAGTACAACAGTGCCAGAGGAGTGCAGGAAGTAAGTGGCCGCATGCATCATTTCTTAGCAAAGCATTTACTTGGTTCTCTGTGTTGGTGGTTTTGAGCATTATTCATGTTTTTGACTCCTTGCTCCCACTACAGGATGGGCAACCCTGACAGTGCAGTAGTGCGACAGCAGTTCGGGAAGTAAGTGGTGGTTTGGAGCTTGCACGTCGCTCCGCCAGACAGCCAGTAGTCCTGAACTGCTCCAGTGCGTGCCTTCTTATGCCTCAACAATGGTTGAACTATTGTGGAGGCACGAGATCACCTTGTGCCATGCTTTGGCGGTTGCTGACCTTGTTTGTCTTTATCAACTAGCTCACCCTGGCCAGATGCCATCATACTGTCAGTCAAGTCTGACAGTACAACAAGGGCGTCCAAAAGCCAGCGGCCAAGCCTTCGCAGCAGCAGCCGCTTGTGGGTCACAAGATTATGTTGGGTTGTTTTTAGGTGGTTTTCCATGCCTTGGTTGTTTCTTACGTTGATATGTTGTCCAGGAATGGACAGTCTCAGCAGTACGCCGCCAGTGAGTTTAGGAGGTATCTGTGGCAGCAAGTGTGTCTGCGCCTCATAAGCTGTGCACCATAACAGTGCTTTCCATTATCTGTGACTTCGTGATATACTTGCTTGTATATGGGCAACAAAGCTCTGGTAGAACCAGTAGGGGATCTGCTTAGCTAGACCACTGCCAAGTGCTAAAAGCTTACTTACTGGAGAGACTGGTACCTAGCTTGTACTTGTCACCACAGATGATCAGGTATCACAGCCTTTGCAGCATTCTAGGACTGTAACCTGCAAGGCCGGGAAGATTCAGGTCTGCCTGCTTGAGCGCCTGCTGGCAGCAAATAGTCCAGCTATTGTGGTAATTTGCAAACGATGTTCAGCCTGCAGTATCTCCTGTTCAACGTGTTGATGCTGTCATGCATTGCAGTTGAAAGACTTTGCTCTAGAAGACTACAAGAAACTCAAGCCACTACCTTTTCACAAGGCACCCAACAGTTTAATGGGCAGAGCTGTAGGCTTTTTACATGGGTGAGTGTCTGCTGCTGCAGCATTTGATGTTATGTTATGGCACGCAGGCAGTGGCCATGTTATGGCACGCGGGCATAGTCTTCAATATTCTATTTAGTAATCAGGCGGTTTTTGTATATGGTTGTTCCACCTGCAAGATGTGCCTTGAATGTTTTCACGAGGCTTGCCCGTGTCTTTTGTCCACAAAGCGCCCAACAGTCAATGGGTAGAGCGGTAGGGTTCCTGCATGGCTGACTGCCTGGGATTGGTGTTCAACTTCTACTTTGGCACTCGAGGATACATCAGACACGCGAGTGGCCAGGGGCAGGGCTGAAAGGCAAAACACATTCAGGGCGTGATTGTGTGGCCACTATGCCTGCTGTAGCAGATTTCGCAGGTCGGCTTGCGCGCCACTGCTGGGTACTGCTTGAGGGATGTGCGGTTGTATACTGGTCTACCCATATGCTGTGGTAGTGTACATATACAGTTACTATCAGATACTCTCAGCAGGGCTTCAATGTTGACGTGTCTCTGTGACACAACCATTGAGGTTTCCTTGCTGTGGGTTGTCAGCCCTGCTACATGTTGCAAAGACAGCTGTGGCGGGTCCCTTCTCATAGCAGTTGTCCTAGGAGATGGTTGCAGAATCTCATCGCCGCGGTTAACGCTCCTTTGCTGCTTTCCTATCGTTGCAGGTTCCCTTCTTTAGCCACGCGGGCCTACAACTTTCTGAAAGAAGAAAAGGGGTTCTCGGACATGGCAATCATCTCAGGAGTTTTGTTAGTACCGCTAACAGTTGGAGCAGTGTTCATATGTGTGCTGGATGCGATGTACACACGGCAACCACACCTAAACCATCAGCATTATGAGTAGCAGCAGCTGAGCTAGTTTGGCCCCTTGAACGGCCAACGCCTAGGTGATACATGAGATGTAGAGGTGACATCAGAGACCAGTGGTAGAGCAGTGTGATCATCCATTCGAAAGTACTTGAGTCTCCCGGGTTTGGCTTTAGCATGGGTGTGGATTGCTTGTATAGTACGTGTAAACTGGTCAAGGGTTTTCCTGCAGAATAAACGACTATGATCAGTTCGAGGAGCTGACAGGATGCGGATACAGTTCAGACCTTTGTCAATAACGGACGGAAGTATCGCCGTCGGACGGCCTTGAAGCTGTGAGAATCTCTGCACAGCCCCCCCCTCCCCCAGGACACTGTTGGCAACACGGGGGCCGACACTACGGTACTCTCACCCGTGAACACGGTGCTCCGAGGGAGGGAACGGGGCACACCTGGCTTGAGTATCACTTCACGACCAGTTTGTTTGTTCATCACGGCGTTTTGCCAATGTAGCCGGTGCTGGTTTCGTCGTTTTCTCCCGGGCCGTCCAGGCACAGTTGGTAAAAGATTCGATCAAACTTTGAGCGACGGTCGCTCCGATTTGGCAGTCCCGCGGTGGTTGTTCCAGGCTTAGGGGCTTGCACTGGCATGTGCCAACCCTCCACTATGCAATAAAGTATTCCAGACACAAGAACTGGCGATGTGTGAGTTCACGGCGCAACGAGGGCCACCCCGAAGCCAGACCTGCCTCATGCAAGACAAGAGCTCGGTCCGGTGGCTATGTGCCCGCTTCCAGCATGTTATCCATTCGTAGCTTTACGCATTACACCGGTACCACGCGGGATTCCCATACAGCAGCCGCATCGCTAATGTGCACGCCGTCAACGAGTCAACTAATCAGTCAGCCATCTGATCAAAACCTAGACCGTGGCTTATGGAGCCTCCGTCGGATCGGATCATGGTCGTGAACGGCGGTGCTTCTCAAAGGCAGGTCCTTGCAAAATCCCTGAGCATTGCAAAAAAAAGTTTCTTGCTTTTGCGCCAGAATGAGAGGACTTCTTCTATGATCACCCGCTCGAAGCCGGAGCGTCGTCGACAGCGCACACCAGCCGGACGGCAGGCGAACACTCAGCCAGCTTGCCGCAGACGGATCGCCTCCATAAGGTGCATGCGTGCGTTTATTTAAAGCTGTGCTGTTGTACAGCCCAGCACCACACCATGAATGCTCCGGAAGAAAAAGGACATGGCCTAGTGTGGCAACAGCCCCTCTCTAGAAAACAAATTACCTGGCACCACGCTTTGGCCCAAGGCTAGTGCTGCCACTAAAGCACTCTCCGAAAACCTTTGAGACCGTATTAGTCCTGCAGAACCCAATATGTGACTTTCTTATGACAGCAAGTCATGATGAAATGATACATATACATATACCAGCAGGCACTGCACCAAGTAAGCAGAAAATTGTATCCAAAGCTCTCAAACTCCAATGTGAGCAACAGATTGTATGTGTCACAGCTGGCAATATGCATCTTAGCCACAAATTCAGCTGCACACCATCAGTCAGCCCTGGCCCTACTAGACTGCCACCGCCCACAAGCCGTATGCGGCGACAATACAACCATCCCAACATCCTGCTTAGTAGTCACAGCTTGTGCCACAACACCCTCTTGGTTGCCACTATCTGCTGCATCAGTGACTTCTGCTGAACCCAACTCTATGTTGCTGTCAAGCTTGT
>NSMO01000304.1:0-15611 GCA_002588565.1 Coelastrella sp. UTEX B 3026
GACGCTGACAACATGCAGACATCTCGACCGGACCACAAGGGTACCTGAGGTGAAGTGAAAGACAGGGTCAATGTCCGTGGGTTGGCAAGCCCCGCTGACCACGTCGTCGGGTAGGAAGCTCCTCACGCTGGAGTTGAAACGTCATAACGCGCAAGACCTGCAGGAATACACTGCAGGCATCCTGCCCACCAAGCGTTTGGTGCTTGAGTAAGCCGAACATGCGGTGCTGCTTCTGCTGCTGCCGCTGATCAGAGGTGGTGCTGCTTCTGCTGCTGCCGCTGATCAGAGGTGGTGCTGCTTCTGCTGCTGCCGCTGATCAGAGGTGGTCTCATGAGGTGGATGCAGTAGACTCACGGCACAAAACCAGCTGGCCAGGACCTTTGTACCGCGGTCAAGGAATGTCTGACGGTTGCATTCTTTGCAATGAGAGGAGGTATACTTGATAAGGGAAGGGCTTTCAGGCGAGTTGTTGGCACATTTTCACACAAGCGCAAACGCAAGCAAGCGTTCCGGGTCACTGTACCGGTGGACATACATCGAACCCATCCGGATGGATCCAGGACCGGCAGTGCGGCCCTCAGGGACATTTCCGCCGACTTTAAAGCCTCACTTTTACAGTACTGAGCTTAGTATGCGTATGTCCAGACACGCCGCGCTACACGTGCGTGCTGGCTCTACGTATTCGAATTCCCATGCAAGCGAGAATGACTTTGCGAGCCCGATTGATGCGTGCGAAAGAGACGTCTACTGATGTACTGTCACACGTTCGCTGCGCGATACTGCGACCTGCGTTGCCTGTTGTTGTGTGCACTTGGGGTGTCGCAAGAAACTCTGAGTTTGAAATAATACCTATAATGCGTTGCAACGAGCGCGCTGAAGCGGCCCAGGGACCTGCGGACAGCGACAAGGGTAAGCTGCACTTTGATGGCTAGTGCAGCCTGACACTGCGACACACAGCAGCTGATACGAAGCAATCAACGCAGAGAACAAGGTCACCAATATGCCTCCTGGCCTTTACAAATGGTGGCAACAGAGGCGACAGAAGCTACAGCACCTGAGAGCCATCGGCCAGGCTGCGATCCGTAGAGGCAGCAAAACAGGCAAGGAACTGCAGCTGCCGAGTTCAGGAAGTCTGAGAGCATCCAGATGCTTAGTCCAGCTGAACAGCCCCCTTCCAGGGTGCTCAGGCCCAGGCAGGTCCAGGATCCAGTTGTGCAGCTGAATACCAAGAAGCAGAAGAGACTGCAACTGCAGGATAAGCAGAGTACAGTAGAGCAGAAAGAGAGAAAGCAAGAGGTTCAGCAGCACCCCGGTAGGGCTCTGAATGTAGAAGATACCGGCAACTCTATTAGCGGCGGTGACTTGTACTTGACTGATGGCTAAGAAAGGCCGCTTCTCAGCCGCACTGTATCTCACAGCTGCATGCTCTATGCGATGTGTTATCACAGTAAGGTTTGGGTGGCGACCCCCATGCATGTCAGACACTGCAGCTTTTGCCAGCGCATCTAATCTGTTGCATGGCTCAATACTTTCACAGTAATTGTATCCCATCATCTGCTCAGTGTACTTCTTGCAACACATGTTGTGGCAGCCTCAGCATAGCTTGCTTGCTGCTGCTGTACTACAGCACAAGTTATGCTCCTGCTCCTTTCACACTGCATAATCGTGCCAACTACATGAATGTGAATGCCATCAGATCTACATCCGCCGTTGTCACCTTCTTTGTGACGTTGGCTGCCTCCTTGGGCTCATCTATTGCTGTGCAGATATGGTCTCGCTTCCTGTCTGCAACAGCAGCTGCATCGCCTTATAAAAGAGACTGAGCCAATGCAACAAGATAGATGCACTGCCACGCTTGTATTGCGCCTTTGGAAGCCTAGTAGCTCCTGTAAGGGACCCCGATCTTGTTGAGGTACAGAAAGTGCAGTGTGTGGACCAAAATCTCGCCCAGTGCCACCCTGTGGCTCCTGGCTTTCTGCAGTCAAACAACATGGGTTACACGGGCAGAGCAACAGCGAGCACATCTCACTTTCCACTAACAAGTCCACCCATACACTCTGCTACATTGTCATGTCCCACGCCACAACTCGGTCATCAATCTCTCCAACTGATACAATTGGGTTTGAAACCCTAGGGTTCGGCCGTTATCAGGCCTGATAACGGCTGCCGAACACCTGATGCACAATGTACACTGCTCATGGCAACTATAAGCAGCGTCAGTGACTACGCTTGCACAGTCATCTTGGTACCTACTTCTACTGTTACTACTACTACTAGTACTACAAGTTGCCTCAAGAGTGAACACAAGTAAGGCGCCAGCTAATGGCTCATGGGGGTAATGAACATAATTCAATCACTCATCAACCATACAGTTCAACCGGAAGAGTCACAGAGGCTCCCTGCAACAAACCTGAATAAGGCAGAATTTCCACAATCAGACAAGCAACTCGAACCAATAATGATAATCCATCGTCCCAATCAAGCTTATCCAATCCGCCCCTCGTGATGCACAACTCAAATAATACAAATTATCCTACAGTCACAGAAAGTACATGGTCTTGGAACCTCTGCTTATACTGTCTGCTGCTTCATTCTGATGATATCCTCTGTATTGCTTGGCACCTCAGCTGGTGGCACCTGGATGTTCTCAGTCACCTCAGCAACCTTCTCCGCAACATTCTCCTTCACGGCATTCACCTACAGACAAAGAGAGGATACGACAACATGTTGCAAAGCCACAGCCATTTGTGCACAAATAAACTGCCAGTACACAGTGGACTTTGCAAACACCAGGTGCTCAACACGTTGTACGAATGTGCACGGGTTGGCCTGCATACCCACATTGCCACGCATGTGGTATAAGATGAACATGTTATTACTAGTGCTGTAACAGTCCCTGCTGTGTCATACCTGCTCCAGAATGTTCTCCACGGCAGCTTCAGTATGTCCCACAGCCAGACCAGCAGCATGAGCAGTATCATCAACACCAGCCTAGGGGACAACACAGCAGCAACAAAGCATTGTGACAGAATGGTATCTTTGTTTCCAGCATAGGCGCTAACATTACCAGCATCCAGCTCAGCAACATGCAGACAATAGCCAGCAAATGCAGACATCCTGTACAGATACAAGTCCTTCGAGCATTGAAGAGGAGTAGAAAGAGTTGGAGGGTAACCAAGAGATGTCCAGATAAGTGACTTTGCACGCATGCCTACCTGCAGTGTTGCCTTGACGCTCTCCTTTGCATGTGCTGCTTTGTCTGCTACTGCGTCCTTAGCTGCTGCTGCTTTACCCGTGATGGTGCCAGCAGCATGGGCAGTCTTGTCAATACCAGCCTGATCAAGCAGCAACAACAGCAACAGATCATAGTGAACCACCCTATTACGACGACCACCAGTGCATGCCAAATGCTGTACCCACTTCTACCTTCTATAGTCCAGCCAAGCCAGCATAAAACAACATGAACTATTGCGGACATATATAACTTCTCTCTCCCTCTCTTAGATGTATACCGCCAGAACAATGAGTCATTGTGGTCGCCCTTAGTAGCTAGCTGCTTGACTGCAAGAAGCGGGACCCCACTGTCCCACCCCCTACCTGTCCCATCTGTTTGATTCCCTCCTTTGTCTGTTCAGCTCCCTCCTTAAATTCAGCACCAGCAGGAGCAGCAGCACCACGACCACCATACGCAGTAGCACCAGCAGTGCCTGCAAGTGTGTGTGTACAGCAAAGTGGTGAGTATGTATGTAGGTCTGAAGGGTGTACTAGACATGCACGCAGCCACAGTGGCCCACAAGTAGTGTGTGTGCTCCTAAGCATCCGCCAATGGCCAATGGCCAGCAATAGCCCACTTCTTTGAACCATTATTGCAGGGCTTGTAGCCTAGCATGAAAAGTGCCAGGTACATATGATAGAACCAGAACTGCAGTTTGCTGCAGACAGCTCAACTCTCTCTTATAGCTATGCTGGGCTGTTGACACGAGTGATACTGAACATTGACAAATTGAGCCATGACGATGGAATCCGCAACTCCCTCTCACCTGTATTGCCCGCGCCTGCTTTTGATGCTCTGCTTGCTTCTGCTGCCGCTGCTTCACGGCCCGTCATCTGCTCAGCACCAACAGGCTCGAAGTCTTTGGCAGGACCTGCAGCACATTGGAACAAAAGCAAGTCTCAAACCCCTGTTGTGACCACAACACACAGCGACTCACAAGCAAACAAACTGTAAAAGTCACTGGTTTGCTGGGAAAACATATGTGATGACAACAGGGATGTCTAATCTGATTTGAGATTGAGGCATACTTTCCACTGGCCATAAGCAGTCAAATTCATCACGCTCAGTGACAGATGCGATTCTGACTGCTTTGGACCTGCAGAGGGCCAAACCCCACTGCTGCCATTGACAATACATTAGGTTGCCTTTTACAGCCACAAGTGGAGGAACTGAGGTTTCCGCAAACAGAGGAGAGTTGCACCAGCATATCACCCGTGTTGACAGCCCATGGATTACACCATGGATCGCACAGCCCAGCACAACATATACTACACAGTTTCTCCCTTGATGACACAAGAGTAACTTCTGCTCAAACACAGCTGCTCAAACCACAAAACAATTGTTGCTTCTGCTGCTCATGATGCTGTACATCATCCTACTGACCTGTTACGACAGCAGTTGTCTCCTCAAATGCTCCCTCCTTCTCAAATGGTCCCAGCAGTCCTCCCAGCATTGCCTTGGCACCACCAACAATGTTGCCCAACAGAGCACCAGCAGCGGCACCAGCTGCGAGACAACACAACAGCAGCAGCAGCATACAGGCAACACACACGTGTCGGAACAGCAACAGACAGAGTTACTTTGACGGTCGATGATCGCAGCTGGAGAAAGTGGAAAGCTGCAACCGAACCTAAAGGTTCCTAGACCATGTTGTTTAATAAGCTGTATGCTGGAACATCCAAGTAGGCTCGTGCGGTGATACATGGAGCAGCAGTGGCAAGATGCCTGCCTACCACTCTTACAGCCCAGCTTGCTGTCAAACCATTGCCATTGTCTTTGCATAATACTGCATTACCGTCTCACGCGCTCAGAGTGCACCTTGTTCATAGGACTCGTGTCCTCACAAAGCCCCCTCAGTATGGACATGAGCAACACGATTGCAGCAACAATACTTTACAAATGTTGCTCCACACCATGTCAATTACACGGCTGCTGCATGCCATCAGTACTAATCCCCCCTGTTCACCACCCTACCCTGTTCTCCTGCTCGTCCTGCAGCATCGCGTGCTTCATCAGCCGTCTGCTGAGCTCTTGCCCCCGCCTCATCTACCGTCTCAGCAGCCCTGTCCCTCAGCTCGCCCGCCTTCTGACTGGCCTTGTCACCCAGCTCATGCGCCTTGTGAGCGGCTTTGTCTGTGAGCTCATGTGCCTTGTCGCCAGCAGCACCTGCTGCACGCTTGGCATGATCTACACCAGCCTCTGCCTCAGCCTTGGTGATGTCACCTGCAGGGAGGGGGACAGGGCCGAGGATGAGTTAGTGGGCTGTTCAAAGTTCAGATCACAAGTTGTTCATGTCACCCAGTCCATTGGCCTTGCCTAATGCACAAAAGTGCTTCTGTTTGCAGTACCCAGGATTGTTCAGCTACAGCAGACAATGAGTTCAGCCCTGCTTTTGCTGCTGCTGCTGCTGCAGTACAGCTTGACATACACCCAACCTACGACCTTAGCCTAAAACTATTAATCAAGCAATGCTAACCAGTGCCTACCGGTAGCTTTAGCAGTATCCACTCCTTCGCGTGCAACACCCTTCGCCTTATCAGCCGCATCATGGGCAGCAGCACCAGCCTTGTCAGCAGCACTCTGAGCAGCAGCACCAGCCTTATCTGCCAGCTCTGACGCCTTAGCCCCCACACGGTCACCCATCTCTGATGCACTGGCACCCTGTGTGTCTACCCCCATGTTGCCTGTGCTGGTCATGGCACCCTGGCTGTGGCTGCCGGTGCTGGGGGCGGTGCCGGTCTCCCTTTCTGCCTTGTACTTGTGGTATGAACTGCAAACAGAAGGACATATGATATTCAGAGAGCACTGAACTATATATGACTCAAAGTACTGTAGTTGAGGCTGAACTGTCCCTCAAGAATTTATGTTTTTTACCTGTTGCCTTGTGCAAGTGTGCAACGACATGATTTTGCATCAGAACCTCAGTATTCTACTTATCCTTGTTCCACACTTCATGCTGCTGATTTTATCTACGGTCTCGCTGTCCTGCAGCAGCAAATCCTTGCGTGCGATTTATATCGACAATCGCCCCCTCTGTAAGCTGTTAGACCCAAACACTATCATCATGATGAGACACATGAAACAAAACATAGAGGCAAACTCACTCTGCCAGCTCCTTGGCATGCTTGGCGTCTGTAACATCACCAACCAGGGGACCAATCACCTGCAGGGCAAGCACACACAACAGTGTTAGTCTACACGTTTTGCAGACACAGCACAACTACAGCACAATGTCCTAGTGCAGCACTCCTTTCACTCTGTATCAGCTAACAGTGCAGGCCTGCTGATCAAGTAGCTCTGCTTCACAGCACAGCTTTGCTTCACAACAGCACATAAACCCTATCAACTCTGTAGCCGTACAACCACGTCAACGCTGATCCATGCCATAACTGTCCTGTGAGTTGTACCTCCCCAACACTACATAAGCCGTACATCACCCCCCACCCCCCCCCCCACCCCCGGCCACCTTATCTCCCAGTGTCTCCCTCTTCTTAGTCGGGTCCTCCCCACTGGCCCACACATCCATTCTCTTCTCCTGCAGGTCCTGAGCTTCACGCGCCTCACCAGCACCCACTGACACACCATAGATGGACTCACCAACCTTGCCACTGCTGCCACCAACTGCCTGACTGGCCTGGCAACAAGAAGACAATGAAGTAATGTATTTACCAGTGAGACTTCCAGCAAAACAATTGAGAGTAATTTGATGTGTTTCATTAACGAAAGGAATGTGATAAAAATGGATTACTACGCTGAATTTGCCACTGGTGCTGCCGGCAGTTTGTCTCGCTCGTAACACATATTGTCCCCCAAGTCACATCGTAGATCAGCCAACAGATGTCTGTGTGGCTGCATCCCGACAGCACAGGCAGCTGCCATTCAACAAACTTGGTAATAAGAACCAGAGATACACACTCTCTCTGGTCACATGATCATCTTCAGCAAGCTTTGCTGATGCTATTCTGACGTCTGCAGATCGGCAGACCTACCCCAGGCTGTGCTGCGCCCTCATTTTCAAATGGATGAGCGATCTTGTGTCCAATATGTCCCGCCACACCAGTGACAATCTCTCCAGCAGTGTGTAGGGCACCAGCAGCCTTCTCAGGAGCAGCCTTCAGGGACTCAGCAGCCTCAGCTGCCTCATGCTTCAACCAGTACTGCGTGGACAAAGCACAAAGTCAGCAGGTTGAAAAATAAAGCACTCAGCAGGGTTCAATACACCAGTCATGATAATGACATAACTCATCACACCACACCACTTCTACCGAGCTTTGTAAATGACTTTGAAACCTCAACATCCACAATTTGCCTACTGCTATCTCTGAAACAATGCGAGTACTGTCATAATATGAGTTGTGGCAATTGCAGCAGTGTGCTGTTGTAACATCCTGGTTGGCGATAATGATCTGTGCTGTGGAGGGATAGAAATCTTCACAAGGCTAGGGCCTACCAATTTTGTATCACCAATCATCGTCCAATCATGTACTGGGGATGATGATTCACCATCATGCATGACAATACACCGTAAGCAGTGTGAACATTGAAGGCAGGCGCCTTCCATTGTGTATCAACCCTTTATCACAATAAATACCGACACTCAACGGAAGACGCCTGCTGCCATTTTTCACACTGACCATGCAATGCTATCACAATACACCCTCCCCCTACCTCTGTCCCATCTGGTTTGTTGTCGCTGCTCTTTCCCTTCAAGTTGTCTGGATCCTTTGCTGCATCATCTGAGCTGGTTGTCAAGCTATCACTGATAACCTTGCCCAACCTCTCAGCCTTGTGCTGCAGCAGGTGTGGATCGTCAACATTGCCACCGGTTGGAACTTGTTCTGCTGGGCGCATCTGCACTTTGTGGCCTGGTGTGGGGCTGTCGGTCTTGGTCACACCACGAACAGGGTCGATCATCACGTTTTGAGTAGGATTCTGGGGGACAAGCAGCAGCAGCAGTGACAGCACTAGGTGTGGATCATCAACATTAATTCATGGTAACAATCTTGCGGTGCATGTTTAACTGTGTGGCCTGGTGTGGGGCTGTCGGTCTTCGTCACACCACGCACAGGGTCAATCATCACGTTTTGAGTAGGATTCTGGGGGACAAGCAGCAGCAGCAGTGACAGCACTAGGTGTGGAGCATCAACATAAATAAATGGTAACAATCTTGCGGTGCATGTTTGAACGGTGTGGCCTTATGTGGGGCTGTCTTTGTTACTCCACGCACAGGGTCGATCATCACGTTCTGAGTGGGGTTCTGCGGTACAGCAGCAGCAAGCAACCACAACACAAACACAACAACATCTCAGAACACAGCGCAGTTTGCATGCTGGTTGCACTATAGGTCGGCAGTAGCACACACTTAAACCAGCGGTGTCTTGAAAAGCAGCTGGTAGCGCCGAAAACGACACCAACTGAAAGCCTGCTTGGGAGTGTTAGGCATCTGACGCTCGCCAGGAGAGATGCTCTGCTTTGATATTGGTACTAGGAAGACAAGCTCCAGGCTGCTGACAGTCTATTACAGATGACCCGTGAACAAGACTCAACAACTTGAACAGTCCTCGGCACGTGCCACACAGTGGGCTGTGCCTGCTATACACAAGATAGCACCCAGCCCCGCTCCAGACCTTGGCGTGCCATACAAGTGACACTGCACAAGTATGTGTACCACCAAAATGAGCTGCTAGTCTGTTACCACCCAGCAGTACATGAATACACAGCAACAACATATGTCATCAGCAGCATATGCTTTAGTGCTCTAAGATTTTTGTGTGTTCTTGTGCCTATGTGTAGATAGGCACAATAACACACGAAAATCTTAGAGCACTACAGCATATGCTGCTGATGACAATTGCAAGGAGAGATACTACTCCAGGCATTGAACTCAAACAACACAAAGCTGCACACAGTAAGCAGCAGATGTCAAGCAATTTGAGTGACACGATAGCCGCGTAATAATAAGTTAACAAGGTGTTGTCATAACACCCATTATAAAAGTGTGTTACAACGCTATGTTATTAACTTATGTTACTACTTACATCAAACGTTGTTGGCACATCCTTCCCTGTTGGTCCTACTGCTGCTGCTCGTCCAATGTTGCTCCAGACTGCTGCCATGCTGCTCACCCAGCTGCGCAGACCTCCCTCAGCACTGCTGCCAGCACCACCACCAGCAGCAGCACCAGCCTGAACAGTGGACAGCAGCAGCAGCAACAGGCACCAAGAGAGGTCAGTATACACAGCATGCTGTATGTCCTCTATATCACTCATCAGGACAGAGAACAGAGGCCAACACTAATGTGATACACAGCAGAACTGCAGCAGTAGCAGCAGTTGCAAGAAACAGCAGATTGAGCTATCCCCTGACCTGTGTTGCTGCTTCCACAAGTGCATACTGCTGCTCCGGCGTCATGTTGAGTGTGCTGCTGCCCTCCAGTGTCCCTCTGCTTGTGAACATCTCAACAGCAGCCTTCACAGAGTCATGACCAGACCACGGGGCAGCGGAACCAGTACCAAAACCTGGACAACAAGCAGCAGCAGTGTAGCAGCAGCAGTGGTATGTTAACATACAGCTCCGATGCTGCTTGCCAATCCCTTGCCCAGTAACACACATGCTGTTTCAATACCATCCCGTTATACAGTCTCAGCAGCGCCACAGAATGAATACATTGAGCAGTCCCTATGTAGTAAAGATATGCTGGCTAGTATCAAAGCACCAAAAGCAGCAGTGGTCGCACAATGTCACCCCTCCTGCTGCTGCCTGCTGAACAGTGCTGCACCAGGTTGCTGTGCAGTACCTGTGTTTGTGCCCTTGTTTCCGTCAAACCTTGTCTTCTGATCGGCACCAACATTGTAACTGTCAGGCTTGTCATGAGGGGTGGTGCCTGCAGTAGGTGGTGCACAATAGTGCATGAGTTGGCAAAGACAAACATCTGTACAGGTCACGGTATGAGAGTAGTGTACAGTAGGGTTTCTGTCAAAAGCATGAACAGTACTAAGACGTCTTTCTACTCTGCAGCTGATGTAGACCAGCTGTTATCCATGTGCCATTTGACTTATTGGTGCCATAAAACTATATCTTGTGTACAATTTTTTGTTGCCATTTCTGACCAGTTGGCATACTATGGCACACACTGTGTGAATGCTGCCATGCTGTTGTTGCCAGCTGATGGCTGCTAGTGCCAGTAGATGTATTTCGTACCTGTGACTGCTTTGTTAGCTCCTGCAATGGCCCCTGTCTTAGCTGCATGTGATGCCGGGGCACCTGAACCTGCCTGAGCACCTGGGGAGACGTGATACACCTACAGCAGCAACAACAGCAGCAGCAGAAACAGGTGATTGGCACCAGCAGCAGCAGCAACAGGTGAATTGGCAGCAGCAGCAACAGGTGGATTGGCAGCAGCAGCAGCAACAGGCCGTTTGGCAGCAGCAACAGTAGCAACAGGTGGATTGGTGGCAGCAGCAGCAGCAGCAACAGGTGGATTGGCAACAGCAGCAGCTGTAGCAGCAACGATCACCTACCCAAGTCACATGATAAGCAGAGTGTACTGTGCTCATACAGGATGCACACACACCTTGACTGCTCTACTGCACACGACCCATCACGTATGTCACTCGGACTGCTGAGCACCATCAACCATTGGCTGGTGGCCTGCTGCAATGCATTGTGGCGACTGTGTGTGAAGCTTGAAGACATAATTGGCTGAACAAGTTTCAAAGCAACAAGCAGCAGATGATGCTGACAGGCTAAGAGAATTTCCTATAGGCAATTTGAGCGAGTGCTGACATCATAGACAACATACACGAGCATCTGGCCTACCTCTGCATCGTATATTTTCTTCTCCTGCTCATCCCCCAGGTGCTTTGAGCGCTCAACATTGCTGGTCACATCATGAGACGCAGCAGTCTCACCCTGACACCAGCAAACAACAGTTGGCAGCAGCAGCAGCAGCAGCAGTAGGTTGAACCGCCTGATCAGGTTTTCAAACCACGTATCATTTACGATCATAGGCATCAACCTTTAGTCATGCTATTATATCATTCAAGATACCCTGCTGACTGTGGTCTATGAAATGACGAGACTGCAAGTGCTGGTGGCTGCTGTCCCAAGGTTTCAGCAGTATTCACCGTATCGCAGGAGGGGTATTTGCTGGTTACCGCACTTCACTTACCGCGTGTGATACAGCTCGTGGTGCTGGTGCTCCTCCGTGTTTCAGGTCTTCCCAGCCCTGCTTCAGACTGGCAAACAAACCAGGACCGCCTGCAGGGACAAACATACGCATCAATGACTATAGTTTATCATAGTGAATACAGCAGCTTGATGACTACGCCATCATTAGACTGTAACAGTTGCATTGTAACAGTATGTCAGATCACAAGGCACGTATTTTTCTGCAGGTGTCAACAATTGAGCAGGTCCTTACATGAACACATTTGGACTCAAAGTAACCTGTGAGCCAGGCATATATTAATACATTAGGAGGTGACCTATAAAGCACACTGTGCAGCAGCAGCAACACATCAGCATACTGTTGACTCAAAATGCGTCCGAATTGCTGCAATGCGCATTGACTGACTCACTTGCTGCTCCACTCCCGCCTCCCGCGGCCTCCCTCATAGCCCCACTCTCACTGCCCAGGTGTTGGTCACCAGAAGGTCCGCCCTGCTGGGCACCTTGACCGCTCAGGCCGGCAGCAGTCTCCTTCACCTTGTCAGCAGCACTGGCAGCAGCACCAGCAGCAGCATCATACGCACCTACGAAGCCCTCCTTGGCATCTTGGACCAAGCTACCCTGCAACAGCAAGAAGAGCAATGCGAAGGGTTAGGGGCTGTGTTGTATTGGACTTGTTGTTGGTCAAGTGAGAGTGGCAGCAGCAGTGCCAGCAGCAGTGGGAGCAGCAACAGCATCAGCATCAACGGCACCTACACAGCCCTCCTGGGCATTTTGTACCAAATTTTCCTGCAATGAAGCAAATTTACCTGCAATGAAAGTGAACAGTTTCATATGAGGTTCTGATGTACTTGCCCTGAGTCGACAACAGCAGCAGCACAGCAGCAGCAGCAGCGTACGCCTGCAACACCCTCCTTGAAACCAAGCTACCCTGCAGCAGCACAATGAATTCATGTACGCCTTGAGCATCAATCTATTATCCTTTGGTGCTGCTACTAGTGATATATTTTCGTTTAAACCAATATTAGTCCTATGACAGCACCAGCACCAGCAACATTAGTGTATGATGATTATGGAAAAATATGAGTATGACCAACCTGTTGCACTGCATCATCCTTCCCGGCAGTGCCATACACATCCATAGCCTGCTGCTGCTGCTGCCGGCCACCACCCAACCTCAGGCTATCTGTCAGAGTGTCAGGCCCCGTACTAGCATCAGCCTGACTGTCAGGCCTACCAGCCTGATCAACATCCACCCTCAGGCTGGAGATCAGGCTGTCAGGATCACCAGCCTGAGATCTGTCAGGCCTGTCAGGCTGATCAGGCCCAGCAACCATGTCATATGCAGTTTGTGCAGCAATGGTGTGTTGTAACACCTACATGCATGTGCGGCATGCAAAAGCAGTCTCACAACACAAGGCCAACACTGCCTGCAGCGCACTAGGATAGGATCTTAGCTGTCAGCAGAAGGATGAACTAGAACCAGGCAATCAAACAGGATATCTACAACTTCGGTGGGATACAACACAGAAAGAGTGATTGCAAATGGCTGAATACCATACCTGGCTGCAGAGGAGCAGTATGGAGAGATGTCTACCTGCTGCAGCAGAAACGGTCTTCAAAAGTAGCAAAGGGAGCCGCTGCACCTGATCATCTTACCACACAAATGATTCATTTCAACTGCCCCGCCAACTGCGCACTTGATTACAAGTACTACTTGTGCTTGTGAGCTTGAAATATCAGGGGATACCATGAGCACATATAATGATGCACGAGATTGAATGATGATACAATGAGATCAAATAACGATACAATGAAACCATGCATGGTATGTCCCTGCCTACCTGATCATCAACCCTCATGCTGCTTGACACTCCCTCAGCCGCCTCACTCGCCTTCTCCTTCACAGCAGCAGCAGCATCACTCGCCTTCTCCTTAGCTGCAGCAGCAGCATCACTCACACTGTCTTTCGCCGCTGCTGCTGCATCACTCACGCTGCTGCCGCTGCTGCCAACCGCCGGCTGAGCAGCAGTAGCACCGTCAGCAGCAGCAGGGCCAGCAGCAGCATCAGGAATCACCCCACCAGCTAAGACCTCCTCACTACTGGTTGCAATATTCACTTTAGTAGCAATACCACTCACTAGATCTGCTAAACCGCTGAGTAGACCTCCGCCGCCG
The DNA here is from genome assembly GCA_002588565.1 of Coelastrella sp. UTEX B 3026. NCBI lineage: Eukaryota > Viridiplantae > Chlorophyta > Chlorophyceae > Sphaeropleales > Scenedesmaceae > Coelastrella > Coelastrella sp. UTEX B 3026. Next base: position 13,622 of record NSMO01000304.1, read on the forward strand.
CCAGTGGCAGCAGTGCCGCTGCTGGCAGCAGCGCTCGAGGTGTCCATACCAGTTGCATCCTTTGCTGCTTGCATTGCACTATCTACTCCCTCGCGTGCGCGATTAGCTGCATCTGATAGTGACTGCTTTGCTGAGTCAGCGGCTTGCGTTGCGCTGTCTTTCAGTGCTGCTGCATCAACTCCTGGTGCTAGATCTGATGCTCCTGTGCTGTCTGTTGCTGCTGCTGTGGTTGCTGTGGTTGCCTCAACATCTGTAGCACCTGTAGCGACGGGGATACCACACAGCACAGCAGCATAGGGCTGTTGGCAGAGACACACCAGCAGCAGCTGAAATGATTGCACACACCTGTTACCATTGCCAATGCACATGCAACTACCACCTTCCTAAGTGGCTGGTGAATGCTTCATACACCATTACCAAGCAGTTTCGCAATTCTTGAGCAGCAGCATCTTTGCTTTGTGCATTGGCCATACTAAGTCAGTTGGAGCCATCAATCTGCCAGACAGCCACGTACTGCACCACGTACCCGCCCCTGTTGTTGTGTGTTTGCTGCTCTCCAGCGCCTCCTTGAGTCCCTTGAAGTCCCCCACCTCCACACCTGCTGTGCGCGGATCATCATCAACATACCCAGCAGGGGGGGCACTGCCACGGAGACTGGCAGAAGCATTGCCACCTAGACCAACAGACTCCTGCAGACAACAGCAGCAGCAGCAGTGGCAATGTTGCTGTCAGATGGCGTAGATGTCTACCGTTTGCACTGATACAACCTGGTGTACGTTGGAAAAAACGACAACCCTTACCAAGCGGGTCTGAGGAAGCGTTCCGCTGTGGAAGCCCGTCTTCTGGCACCGCAGCGAATCGGAAGTGTGGTTTGGCGATTACGTAATAGTACGTGTCGTACATTCAGACGCCAATCAATAGCAATTGCCCGCCCTGCTGCCTTTACTGCCGAAACCACGTTTGGCCCCACTGGCAGCTCCGCCACCACTGACCCCCACGCTGCCACACTGATCTGTGAACAACAAAAGCATCACCAGCACCACAACAAGAGACACACACAAACTATCTCAAGCACAAACCCATCTTCTGCTTTGGGCAAAATACTGCGCAACCCTCGATTCTGCGTGGAAATAATACAGCAAGTATTTGTATCATCTCCAGCTATACCAGGCCATATCACTCACCAGCAGTCCCCGGCCAGCTGCTTTGGCTGCTGACACCACATTAGCCCCGCCAGCTGGATCCCCCGCACTGACTCCCACACTGCTTTCACCCAGGCTGCTGGGTTCCTTGGGGGTGGCAATGGTGGGCTGATTGCCGCTGGTGGTTGTGTTGGTGCTGTTGAAGGACTTTACCTCGGAGGGGAACATGGCGGGAGTGCGACTCTCTGTAATGGCAGCAGCAGCAGCAGCAGTAGTGAATAAGAGGTCCAGAAGGCAGGAAAGTAGCAACTGTTTCTATATAGTCGAATTGAACATGGGATGTGACAGCTGGGTTTAAAGGCCGCTATTATGCCATTGATCAAATCAAGCAGCTGCAATGTGAATGCAGACTTTTGTTGTTCCTACGGCCGTACGATATCCCTAGGTGGTGTGCGAGAGATAAAACATGAACTTGTGCTTGTCTGCCCCATGCCTCCTCTGCATACTACAGAGTTGACATGTATTTGAATGTACCGATAAAGTGATTGCTTGTGAACTTACAGCTTTGCCGATTGACAACAGCAGCATGACTTGCACCGTGTCACCACTTTCTGCCGACTTGCAAAACACATCGCTGCTCACTCCAACAGTTACACCCAACAGAGAGTTCACAAGATAGAGAATAACAAATTAACACATAACCTCAACATGAGAGTGAGACAGCACAATACTGAGACTCAGTACTGATCTCGGAGATTGAAAGAAAGAAGAAGCACCAGTTGCTACATAGCTAGCTTACTGTTTGCTGGTCCTCGCTCCACCACTGTTGGCAGCAGTGGCTGTCCCCC
>NSMO01000305.1:669-16229 GCA_002588565.1 Coelastrella sp. UTEX B 3026
AGCAGCTACCGGCAGGTCCGTCGCCCCTGTCCCGAAATTAGACCCTCCCTAGGTTTCAGCTGTCCCGCAACGACCGCATCTATATAAACAAGTGCGTACGTGTCGTAAAAATTATTTTGCGCATCAACTGTAAACCACGAAGCAAACATGCCATTCACACCTCCAGCCGGAACACTGGACGAGGCTTTCGAGCTCCCCACAGAGCGATGGGCAAGGCCAGCGACCCATATATGCGTAGAGGCTGCAGCTGAAGGTGTTGAGGAACACGTGCGGGGGGTTGAAGAAAGCAGCCTGCAAGAGTCAGATGCACCGAGCGATGCTCAAATGCAGGCAAAGGCGGTTAGGCTGCACACGGCGTTCAGATTGTGCCCTGAATTGAGAGAAAGGTTTTTGGACAGCCTGATTGATTCCCTCAATGAAGCAGAAGTGCAGGAAACGCTGTTAATATGGTCCAAGCATTACCCCCAAGACGTCATGATCATGAAATTGTGGGAATACATGCTTTTCAGAGACCCTAGCGTCTTCGCGGTCGACAAGTGATAAGGTCTGCGTATATATGGATTTGTTATATCCTTCGCCTATTGTAAGGTAGCCATGTCAATTGCTATTGTCTTAGAGAGGTCAGAACCTTACAAGACTTCTGCAACCGCACGGGGTCGGTATGCTCAACGCTTGCAGGACGACCCTGCATTTCGGGAAAAGAACAGACTCAGGGTTGCAGCGTGGCGCGAGAAGAACCTTGAGCGAAGTCGAGAGTGCACCCGACTCATCATGAGACGGTTGGCAATGGAAAAGAAAGCGCTAGCTTCAGCCCAGGTCTTGCCTGAGTACCAGCATAAGCCACGACAGCGCAGCAGTTCTCGCGTAAAGTTCACAGACAAGTGCGTTTGAAGTACTTCGTGACTATGCATTCCTAGATGATGAGGGTGTGTCCACAAACTGATACTCTTGTTGAATGGACTCAACCGCTGCCGCAGGCAACTTGACTGATTCACTTTGTACTATGTCGGTTGACCGATACAACAGTGCATCGGCATGCACACTATCAGGCACTGATTGGCTGTCCTCTGTCAGGGTCAATGGGTCTGCGATATCTCGGTGCCTTGGATGTGCAGACTGCAGGAAACGCACATACATCCTGCCTCTCACTTTTTTGACTAGGAATCCTGCCCAAACATAGCCGTAGCTCCGTCTACGCCTGGGATTGCTGACAGACAGGCGGATGCCCTCATCCGATGCACCCTCTGCATCCAGCACTATGAATTCACCGACTTTCAAATGAAGCTCTCTCAAGCTGCGTTTCTCTGCTTTTTCCCTATGCTCCCGAGGGGTTTCCTTGCCAATTAATGCATCTTCATGCACTGAAATTCCCTCCTGCTTGCTAGTGATTTTCTTTCTGGCAGTTTCTCTTTTTACTGCTGCTTTCAGAGGTGCAGTGTCTACCTTGGTAATTGCCTCAGACTTGACAAGTTGCATCTCGTTGGCTTTGTACCTCCTATTAGTTCCAGAAACCAGGTATTTGTAGCCCAGACGCTCTGTGACAGTGTGTAAGGCATCACTCCATCTGGCACCATCTTTCTGAAATGTGGATCTGTTGAGTAGCACCCGTACTGAATCTCCAATCTGAAATTTGGGGGCTTTTGCATCAAGAGCTTGATTTGCAGCTTTCTGAGCTGCATACATCTGGTACTGCTCATCCATTGATCTGTCATATGCATCATTTGGTGTAATGCCTAAGGTGCTATGTAGAGTAGCATTATAATCCTGTACAACCCGAGGCAGCCATTTCGTCCACAGTCCTTCTTCACCTGGATGTGTCACATAGCGTAATTGCAATTGTCGTTTCAAGGTGCCACAGAGTCTGTCAATTATGCCAAGGAAGTCACCAGACTGTTGGTGGTCATGTGCTGCCACATTTGAGTATACCTTGATGCCTAACTCCTGGTTATACTGCTGGAATGCTTTTGCGCCAAATTCGTCGTCTGTGTTAATCATATTAATCGTATGCTGTACTTGTTTAACATTGACACCCTGGTCCTTGACGAACTTTGAGTATGCTGTTATGACTTCTGTCATGTTTCTGGTTTTGAGAGGATACGCCCATGCTTTTCGGCTCAGTATGTCAACGGCAAGCAAAGCGTACTGAAAGCCCTTGTTTTTCTTTGCAAAGCCCAGCCCGGCTAGGATATCTATCTGAAAGCTTCGAGGCTGTCCTGTTATCATGTATTGCAACCGTGCAGGTCTTTTTACAGGTGCAGCAAACACCTGATGCAAAGCACTGCTTTCAAAGTACTTGTCCACTGCAGCCTTGCTAATACCGTGTCCTTTGAGCTCTTGCAGGAGCTTCGATTTGCCCAGGTACTTGAGTCTAGGCTGAGCATCAAGCAAACTCAACAAGGTTTCCTGATCTGTCATCGGTACTACTACTAATTATGATTGAGATAATCTTGATTCACATGTTCAGCCATAGGGCTCTCGGGCATGTTGCTGAGCGAAATAGTTCTTGCCATGACCCTTTAGTGTAGCTAAGCTGCTGCCCATCATTGCAAAATCGCCCATCCGCTTCAGTGCCGGGTGACCGCTGGCTTCGCCGATGCCGTGCGCTAACATGGCAAGTGGTTGGTGCTCGGTGCGAACAAAGTTGATTCCAGCTTGGCCGATCCTTTTTAGCACGTGCCCCACTCTGCCGAACGCTTTGTGAATACCCTGGAAAAATGGCATCTTGTGTTATACTCTGGACGCCGAAAATATCAAGCAGGTGCCAACTTCACAGCTTTGTATAATAACAATCTGTCCAACTGAGCCTTAATCTGGTCAACCCGTTCACACAGCTCATCAAATTGTTTGTCACGGAGTTCAAGCACCTCAACCTGCAGTGTCAAATGACTTTCGCCCAAATAGGTTAGCAGCTCCCCTTGCCTATTATTCATGCTGAAACATAACAAGTTGAGCTTTGTATCAGACGTGTAGACAGAGCAGGGCTCATTTGGGCACCTGTACTGGATCATTTGGAATGGTGCTGCATCGACAGGGATTTCAGCTAGGATGCTGCTAGCACTCAGGTCACCTGTTGAGCTTGAAGCCAAGCTGTTGAACTGGGGCAGATTAACATTCACCACAATATGAGTGTCTGCCAGGGGCTGCATAGGACGCACTGATGCCAGCTGAGTTCCTGTATACACCACACCCTGATCAAATCCAGCAACACGTGCCAACTTGTCAGGGAAGCAGACCTGATGACTCTCGGGCAAGACTAGTTGCAACTTGCATTGAGGCTGCAGGTACGAACACTTGAGTCCAGGGTACACCGCGCTGAGTTCACGTGCCAACTGTTGATATGTGTAATTGCCACCTGGAAGCTTGTAATAACCACCATCAATCTGGATCGTATTGCAACCAGCTTCAACTGTATGCCAGTTGAAGGGTGTGTCAAAATTAAGCAGAGTCACCTTGAATATCTCATTGGCGTCCTCACTGTGAAGCACTGAATCCGGAATGCTCACCTCAAACTGCCATGGAGTACCACGGTCGCGCTGTGCACTGCTGACGTGGAGAAAGAAAGTTCGCAAGGTTTTCATCTGTAATTAAGATAGATATACACAGAAAATGCAGCATCTGGTCGTGTTGCACAGCAGTGACAAGCTCGTAGGTAGCACTAACGACAGAGCACAATTTAGGCTGCAATTGCCCGAATCCCTTGCCAACAAAAGTGTAGATATTGAGCTTACAGGATTCAGCATATCCCAGCCCAGCAATGTGGCGGCCGGTGTGTTCCATGTGAGCATACCTGAGATTTGTAGCGCTACCAGCACCACCACATCAGCAAGCTGTAAAAATTCAACAATTGGTTTACTCCACCTCAAACAGGATACTACGTCCAAAGAGTATCCACCAGGCCCAATAAGCAGCATGCCAGTGGGACAATATCGCGTGACTTCATCTGCAGGGTCATTTTACAACACGTTTGACAAATCGGGAGCGCCAGGATCTGTCTCAGGGTGCTGGGATTATATTACTGGAGCATACACGGGGTCTAATGTTACAACTGCTGCAACACAAGGTCAGTTCGTTGCAATTCCAGGGGAATGGCTAACCCTGGAATTACCACAGCCGATTTCTGTGCAGCAGTACAAATATCTGAGCCACTCAGACACATATAAGACTCTGACACAATTTGACCTGCTTGGAAGCAGCGATAATCAGACATGGTACATGGTTCACAGTCAAACATTTTCGCAGCCAGTGCAGCCCAGCACGTGGTACACATTTGACACATTGGACACAGCAGAGGCCAGGAAATCATACAAATATCTCCGAGTAGTTCTCAAGTACTTAGGCAACGGATACATCAATGGACAATCAAGCTATCATTCTATTTGTTATATACCTGAGCTAGCATTTTTCGGCAGCGCTCAGGCTGGTAATGGCAACACAACTTGTATACCAGTCGAGTTGAGATCTGTGCCAGGCTCAGCAGTAACCAACAGGCCCCTGACAATCCAGATTTCAGCTGATGGAGTTGACCTCAGTGCCATATCAAACTGGAGTCTGCATTTGCTGGTGAAGGAGAACAGGTGACAAGGGGACTACAAATGGCATGTAGTCCTACGCCCCCGCATCCCACAGGTTCAACACCAAGGTCCATGGAATGGTAACAGCTGCAGTTATGTCGCAATATCGGCTGTCGAGTCTGACCGTTATTGGTTGTTCAAAAAATCTCCTGTCCACCAAAGTTGCGCCACCAAGGTCCTTTTGAGCAGAATTTACAAAGGTCCTCGTTTGAGCAACCGCTATGACACCAGACGGTCCGGTCACATTGCTCACATAACTGTATGGGTTCATCAGACCCTGCAGCGCTATGCTGTAGGGGTACTGCTCGAGAGCACAGTTTTCATTTGGCGCCGTGCAATGCAAGCATGCCTCAACAGTCAAGTTCAGCCTATCAGCAAGAAACTGGTCAGGCAGTGTGATTCTGAACTGAGCTTCTGTCAAAGAGCTGCCAGGCATTCGGTCTGCTCCATTAAGTATTAACTTGAAGCATCTAGGCTGCTTTTGTACTGCTGGGAATTGCATCCTGCTCTGATACTTCGGCAGAATATTTTTTGAGCTCATCAGGTGTGGCAAGTGATATGCCATAACTCTGCACAGGGTTCTGAGGAGCTGCGCATGGTTCACATTGTTTGAGTAGGCGCTGCTGCTTTTTGAAAACCTCTGGATTGCTTGCATAGGCCGACAGGAGATAGTCTAGGTACACCTCAATCTCAGCAAGCTTGGGGTATTCCTCAAGGATTTGCTGCTTCCACTCAGTTAGCTGGTTTTGTGTTGGCATGTTGTCTTTCTAGAGTGCAACAAAATATTTCTGGCCGCTTATGACTCAGCTGGGTCTAACTCCAAGCGCTTGTCTAGGTTCACGCGGAAAACATCAACAGAGTCCTTTGCGTCGTAGTTACAAACTAGAAAGTTGTGCGGTTTTTCCGTTGCAAGCTTCCATGCTGCCACGAACTTCTCTGGTGGGATTCTGCTGGAGACGTCATCTGCTATCTCGCGCATTGTCTTGTCGCACTTGGTACCCGCTAACATCCACAAACCGATATTATTGTTTCTGATTGCCTTGGGCAGAAAGTTCGTGAAAGTTTGGCTGCACACAATCACGCTGCAGCTGTAATGACGATGAGATATCAACAACCGGTTCCCGACTCCTGTCATATTCTGGTTGAAAATGCGAGAGCCAACCATGTCGTCGAACCATATGCAAAAACACGGGAATCCGTACTTGAATTCCGTTTGGGATGGTTGGAAGTCATGTCGCTCTAACAGCATAAGGTCCTGATGACTAAATTGATCAACACTTGTGGCCCGTGCAAATCTCTTGTACACTAAAGAGTACTGCTCAAATTCCCTGTAGGCAGCAATGTCAGCCTCCATGCGTTCAAGCTCTGCGCCTAAAATTTCAGGCTTATAGTCGGAGTGAAGCGTCACCTCTACGGCTTTGGATTTCTGACAGTGCTCAATGAAGGATTTAACTTTTAGGTCTCTATCGGCTGTACTGCTGAAAACAATAAGGCGGTCGTATGACTTACTGGAAATATACCACTTGAGGAGCTTTACTACTAGGGTGGTTTTGCCAGAACCCCGGCCACCTATGCATGCAGCAAGCAGGTGTAATGGAAATCCGACACTGTAGGAATTCGGCGAGATTCATATGGTGGCGTATTGTCGGTCAGCTCTGGAATCTGCACTGGTAATTGAACTACACGCATTGCCCTTCTCATTACTGTGAGCACACAGAAAGTTCAACAATCGGGAAACAAGCTTTTGAAAGCGTGCTGCAATACCTGCGAGTTAGCTTGTTTCTGCAATGAATTTTTAGCGATTTCGTACATGTACCGGGAGTTGGCAGATGCTTCCGGCTGTGGAGGCTTGTTGATCTTTTCCTCAAGTTTGTGCTTGTAATATAGCTGCTTCCAATTTGGCTCACTCGCTGGTCTGTGTGTTTTGGCTTTTGTGCTGAGTTGTTGAATTTCTGCAAAACCATCATCATCACTAACAGAATCTTCTGATTCACTGTGCATTTTAGTGCCACTTTGTGGAGTTTTGTGTGGACCCACTAGAGTTTCATATGCTTTCTCAAGGGACTGTCTCTCACGATCTTTGACAGCTTTTGTAACTTGCGCACGTTTTTGTCGGGTCTGCAAGGATCTCAGCCGACCGTCCGCGAGTGCTTTCAGCTGAGCTTCTGTCAGAGGTCTCTTCTGTCGGGCACACTCCACAGGCTGTGGAGGTTGACTGTCGGAATCACTTTGAGACATCTATATAACACTATATAACACAAAATCATACTAAAATTCACTAGCTGTAAATTTGTACCGCATTACAAGTTGTTGTAACGTTTTGTGAAAAGTTGTGTGGTGACTATGACCCCCTCTGATTTTTGTGGCAATGTCTGGCCGAGCATACCAGCAGGGCAGTATTTGACTGTGTAGTCACGTGCGGGTACAAACCGTGTACCAAACCTGTTCATTGGCTCTGTAATACGGCTTTGGTCAACCACGTTGAGCTTAAGCTTGCTGCACCAAGGAAACTTGTTGCCAGGATCACAGAATTTCTCCTGACTCTGTTGCCAAGCATAACTGTCCATTGCGCTGTTTCTACTAATGTCACAGGTAAAATTCAAATCTCTACAAAACGATCTCGCATGTACGATTCGCACCTACACGCAGCACACTCGTGTGTAACAGGAATACCAGGGGAATTATGTTATCTGCACCGCCTGATGTCTGCAGTACACCCTGGAGCACGTTTCCTCTGCCATCGAGGCCAACCAAACGATGTTCATCAAAACTCTCGTTAATTCCAAAATTGTGTGCATAGCACCAATAGCTGCTATTAAATTTGACATGCGAGTTCATGTCTGGGTTGCATGCCGCAACACAATCGAGATTTACGCCGAGCGTGTGCATTGTAGCCAAGGCGATTTCCCCCGAGTCTCTCTCGAGGGGAAATGAGGGAAATGGTACGCTGTTGACAGTGGTCTGAGCTGTTACAATGGCATCGCCCTTGCGGGTAAAATAGTTTGCAAGCTTTGTACCTGCAGGTCCGGCTCCATACGAAGAATCGGTGTACGTCGTGGGCAGAAATGTGCTGATGACTTTGTTCAGACAGTGGGCTGAGGTATTCCAGCGTAATGCTTGGGTCGCTGATGTAACTGCACCGCCCATAACTGTGGTTACATTCTGGAAGGGAATTTCAATTGGACTGCTCTTCAGCCGCTGTTGGATCAGATTGTTAAAAATTCCGTCATCCACGCTGATTATGTCAACCTGTGCCCGGACATTACTCAAGTTATAGCCGAAGTTGGTTGGTGCTCCCTTGGTGGCACAAACAGATCTCGGCGCTAATCTGATGTATAGTTTCACCGGAGGCAGGAGAGTCGTGTCAAAAAACTTATTGCTCCCAAGGAAGCCTAGCCATTGGCTGATCGCAATGGGGCGGTTAGTGACTACAGTGGAATCTGGAAGAGCATCAGGGAGATTGGCACCGTCATTTTGCAGGATGCCACGGACAGACATCTTGTCGAACAATTGGAAATCTCGTAAAATGTTAAATAGTTGATTGTACTGAGTAAAGCCCGTTTGTAGACTGACCCCACCAATGTCAAACCAATAGGAGTCAATCAGGGCTTCGGCGTATGGAGGGATGCAACTAGCATTGGTTCCGCCAACGACCGTTGTGGACAGCAAACCCGTGAGGGAAAACGTGTTGAGGTCAAGGAGTCCTTCCGGCAAGCTAATGGCTATCGTGTCTTGCGCTTGGAAGGTTGTGGTTGCTAAAGTTTGAATGCGGTACTTGTTTCGGCTGAAACCGTTCAGCCTTGTGAGATAATAACTCAAACTGCGCGGATAGCTGGACATTTTTCGGTGGCTATAATTGAACCGTCAGATAATATATTCAGACCCCCCGATTAATATTTAGTCCCGTCGTCTGAGCCTGTTTGATATGGTCTCCTGTGACGCAATTACCCGGTCGGCATGGCTAAAACCTTTGCGGCGTTTCTGGTGAGCTCGCTTTTCAATTTTCGTTGGGAGTCCGGGCGAAACCTTGGCAATATACAACGGGTGATCGCGCTTCGTGCTATTTCGCCGGCCTTTCCCTTTAGCGGTCGCTTGCGGCCTCGGCAGGCCAGGTTGATCATCCAGCAGATCGTGCAGTGAGAACCCGTGAGCCTTGGCAGTGTCAATAGCGCTGTTAACCTTTTTCCGAGCTTCAGCCAGGAGTACTTGCAGCTGATGTGGCGAGCTGCTCTCCTGTATTAGCTGCTGCAGCCGACGAATACGGGCCAAACCTTTTGCGATATAACCGCGGCACTGACGTAACAACTCTGCGCTGTAGTCAGGGCTTGTGGCAGCATCGCTCTTTTCCACCGGAGCTATGTTTACGTCAACCTGTGATGTGCTCGTGCTTAGACGGGGTGGAGGCTTGCTCGGCAAGCTGGTGACGGCAATAGGCCCCGTATCAGACAGCCGGGGAGCGTCCATCTGAGTGCCAGCTGCTCGATTGAGTTGGTCAATGCTCAATTTTGCTAGTGATTCACTAAGTTCGTCAACTTGCTGCTGATTCTGTCCTTGTGCTGACAAGAAGTCTTTGAGACCCTGCACCTGGTCTTGAACAGCCTGGTGGTGACTATCAAGGGTCGCCTGCAGATTCGTGTAGGCACTTTGAAAGTAGTTCGGCACTTCTGCACTAGACTCGCCAGGGACCTGCACCGTTTGCGGGTAGTATACGTCTGGTCCTCCTGGATACGCAGGGCGGGGTGCAACGCTGCCAGGTGGCGTGGTTATGTTGTTAATCACATTTGGCTGTTGCACATGAGCCTCAGCAGACTTGCTTGGTGGGTTCTGTCTGCGGCGTCTCATACGGCGGACCGGTTGTGTTAAATTTACCTCAACATGAACATTTTGCTTGTTACTTTGAGTCTGCTTTGGCGACATAACGTTTGTTATAGATAGCAGTGAATTTTGTCAGCCCACCTTTGTCAAGGACACACTGAAGCTTGCATCAACTGCAGCAGCTTGTATTTGTGCGATTGCACATGCATAATTGGGAGCCAGTGCAGGATCTGCTGCAATGAACTCGGGGACATTCAAATTCGGGGCAAACTGCTTTGAGTACCAAACCTGGGGCATGCCAAGTCTTGAGTCTGCCAGCAAGTAGCCCACCCAAGCACCAACACTGGCGGAGCTCCTCACAATTTGTACAAGGACTTGGTACAGGCCTGACTGGACCACAATCTGGCCTGTTGTGCTGGTCACATTCACGTTACTAGTAGCCGGTAAACCGCTGTTGGCATTGCCATATCGTATGTACACATAACCGGTCTGGGAGGCAGCTACAGAGCCAGTGGTCCTTTGAGTCATGACACCCAGCGAGACCTGCGAAGCAAGCGCATACTCAGGGTGGGTGTGCACAGAGCTCGCATACCGCTGATCATGGTTATGCGTGTAGAACGCATTGCTCATTGGAAAGCATGTGTTGCTGGTGCTCAATATCTGCGGTGCAGCCCAGTTGCTGAAGCTTTCTGCCGAGACAGAAACCTGGTAGCTCATGTCCAATGTTGCAGACACCAGGGGGCAAATGTCGTTGCTGAAGCCTACTGTGGCGTTGCTAGCATAGTACGCTGTGTTGCTGACGGCGGCGAGCGCATTACTTGGTGCGAAGTTTGATTGACTGGCTTGGACTAAGAAGTTGCTCAATGCATTGCTGTTGTATATCAGCTTGGGTGTTGCCCAATTTGAGTAAGAGACACTCAGATTGCTGCTGAAAATCATGGCAAGTACAGTGAGGTTGCTAAAGCTTACATAGGTGGCTACCGGCACGAGCGATGGCACAGCATTACTGCTGAAGGTAGCTTTGCTGTCTGCACCAGTGGCAGTTGTCAGGGCTGTTGCACTAGCTGCTGTTGCACCTGTAGCAGCCGCTGCAGCACCCGTTGCAACTGTGCTTGCTGTGGTGGCAATGCTGGTAGCTGCAGAAGCTTCTACAGAAGCCGCGGTTGCTGTTGTGACTGCAGTTGATGCCAAACTTGATGCCGCTGTGGCCTGTGCAGCAGCACTGCTTGCCTGTGTTTGAGCCTCAGTGGCTTGCTGCTTCGCCGCATTGATCTCCTGTGACATGCTATTGAGCTTGACAGCCACCGCATTAGACAACGCATATTTCTCAGAAAAAAGCTGGTTGTTTTCCTTCAATGAGTCACAGCTGATAGCACTCGGAACCGTCAACCCTGAGGATTCATCAACAGTCAGCAATGGCTTCTGGGTTATTCCATTGGTCCCAACCAGCTCAAACGTACAGACCGCTGGAGCATCGTAGCTATTAAGCAGGCTTGTAACCCCCGACGATTCATTGAAATTTATGTACAAACCGTTTTTGCTAAAGTCTTGTGCAGTTTTGGATCCTGTCCTAACATGCAGTGTGTCAGCCACATCTGCGGCGGTGTACACGTAATTACTCAGCTGCATTGCAACAGCTTGAGCACCTGTCACCAGGCCTGCAATTTTGCCAAGCGCTTGTGCAAAAGGTCTTCCCTTGGAAAACCAGCCCTGGTTAAGTGGCTCATTGCCAGTCACCTGTACTGCTGCTGTGCCGGCTAAAGCTCCTATGCTAGCAGCCTCCCATTCAGAGGATCCTGTATTCTCCCCCTGCAATATGCTTTGCTCCACTGCAAATTCCGCTGCATCCCTCGCGTCCTTGCCTCCTTCAAGACCTGCGCAGTAACATCCCCAAGCTGCCCCAACTTCACAGCCTAGTGCGTAGGCATCGTTCACTGCAGTTTTCGTGACGCTGTCACATGCGTCAAATGCAACAGTGCCGCTGGGAGACAGGTATGGTGCGGTGTAGATACTGTTTGCCTGAGTGGCTGCAAGTGCACCCCCAGCTATACTTCCAGCAGCACCACCATAATTTTTCCATTTCTGCAAGAATACCATGTTACTCAAATCAGGCTCAAGCCAGCTACAGTCAATTTTGGCAGGTAACCCAGCTGGTCGAACTTGGCTGATAGGGCAATTGCAGAAAGACAACTGTAGGCAGTCTATATTGCTAGCTTTGACCATGCCAGCCACCTCCAGATCTGCAGTTGGATCACATACATTAACACCAACTTTTCTGCTGTCCTCATTAACAAAGAGAACCTCTGACGTTGTGCTTGACCAGTAATCCATACATTTAGCTAACAAAATGTCAGCTCAATCGGACAGCGCTTGATATGCAGGAGTGAACCTTTGGCAGCAGCAATGTAATACAGCTTATGTTTGCAGTTGCAAAAGGCTCGCTCAGTTTTATACAAACGATAATCGTGCAAACGTAACAGCTGATTCAGAATTGTCAGACATCTGGCTGGTGTCAGTGGCAGTGCAAGATACATCCTTGCCTTGCATGGCAGATAATAACTTCGTAAATCAGCCACCAAACACTCTACTTGCTGCACGGTACCGCACTGGTACATGCTGAGTTTACCAATGAAATTGCTGTCACGAATCCCCTTCAGACCAAAAGCTTTCGCCACTAGCTCAACCAATTCCAGAGGAATACGAGACCTGAACAGCTGGTTAATTTTCATGGCAGCTTACTAGTACCAGCAGACAGGAAAAAGCGGCTGTCACCGCGGGGTGTCCTGTCCGACATTCCTGTCCCTGTCCCGGTTTGAGGCTACTGGTCTGGACTACATGGCCTACAGGCCCCTAGGAGGAGTTTGTCTGGGGGCCTGTGAAATGTGGACTACATGGCCTACAGGCCGTGTAGTGTTCCGTGGCCTGTGAAATGTGGACTACATGGCCTACAGGCTGTGTAGTGTTCCGTGGCCTGTGAAATGTGGACTACATGGCCTACAGGCTGTGTAGTGTTCCGTGGCCTGCCAGTGTGAAATGTGGACTACATGGCCTACATGGCCTACAGGCCCCTAGGGGGAGTTTGCCCGGGGTGTAGTGCATAGTGTTCCGTTGCAACTCTGATGTTTGTCCGGATTAAGTCGTGACAGTCCTGTCCCGGTTCTGCCCGTGTCCCCGTCCCGAAATCTTGCAGGTGCGCGTAGTGGGTATTGGTCGCCCTGCGCTTTGGTCGCTTAGAAACAAAACGTCCTGCGCTTAGAAACAAAACGCCCTGCGCTTTGGTCGCTTAGAAACAAAACGTCCTGCGCTTAGAAACAAAACGCACTGCGCTTTGGTCGCTTAGAAACAAACCGCAACTCGCGAGCTACTAAACCGTCCTGCCAACATATACACACAAATGGCTGTCCCCTCAAACAGCCAGGTAATGTCCAAATGGCACGCTCTCGTAAGCATTTAGCCAATAATGCTTGTCTTCATAGGGCGACAGACAAGCCCGGTCCTTCTGCACCAGTGTTTGCATTTGATGTCTCTTGGACTGCAAGCTGGCAATATCCTTGTCAATCACTGCGGTATGGTTCAAGCTGTACATATACTCGTCAAAGAACATTCCCTTGTTTGTAACTTGCTTGCTCACACCCTTGGCTTTCTTGTGTATTGAGGTCTCACCATCCTCATGCACGACTTTGAGCTTGAGCTTCACCTCATCCGTGGGAGACACTTGTAGCTGGGACGTGATAGCAGGGATCGTCTCCACCTCAAAGGCATAAGCCTTAGCCCTCAACGCAACAAACCTCCTGATCACTCCGTCAGGAACCTCGTCCTTGAACTTGCCAACCATAGAATTTCCAGCATGTTGGAAATGGTGCAGACCATCCTTATACTCGGACCTGTCAAAGTGTTCGCTGAATCCAGATGACGACATGTCCTGATACAGGTCATACTTGTCAACTCTGTCCTTGTCATTGACGGTGATCTGGTACACGAGGGAGTCGGTGTCTGTGTAGCACAATTTGAGACCATCTCCAAATTTCGGTTGCATCACACCATAGTGGAACTGCATCATGTGGAGTTTGGACAACTCCAAGATAGTTGTACCCACCAAATTCATGGTGTCCACTTTAGCTTCTCCTTGTCTCAGATGCATTCCGGACAGCTCGCCCTCAGTAAAGATAACCTCATCCACGAAGTCAGGACGATGCAGGGTTTTGGTCCTCTGGTGCTGACCCCATACGAGCTTGAAGTTGATTCTGTTCAGAATGTTCATGCACATTCGTCCGTACAGTGAGTTGTTGAACAATTTGAACATGGCGGTTTTGGTGGCATCCTTGTCCTTTTTGGCTTGATTGCGCATGTCTGTGTTGAATTGAATGTAGTCCGCCAACCATGGTGCTTGGTCAAACTCGATAACTTCATGAATCTGCTTCACTTCATATCCCAAGCTGAGCAGGTATTTCAGATTCCTGTAGTGCACTACATAGTCCTCTTTGGGGGTGAGGTCCTGAATCAACTTAGTGCCTGGTTTGGGGTGGCCTGTAGATCCAGCTACTCCTGCCATGTAAGGGCTGAGGGGGACTGGCTTTCCATTGTCATCAAACCGCGATGGAGGGACCTTGTTCTCAGAGGCGGGTGGATAGTCCTTGAGCTTGTCCTGCGCGCCCTTGTTGTCTGGTCCAGGAGGACACAAATGACAACGTATAATCCAGCCCTTGGGACCAGTGTCGCTGCTGGCGGGAAGCGTCTGCTGAAGGAATGTCTCACACTCGGCAGTCGACAACCATCGGTAACCTCCGGTTGGGAGATGCTGCATCATTGCCCATCCGTATAAGTTGTTAGCGTCAAGGTACACTATGTACACGCTGCACTTGTTAGGGTCAAAGTCATGCAGGTACTTGTTGTTGGCCTCGGCGTACCGGAGTTTCGCTCCGCATATCCCGCCCCGGGTGGCTTGCACTGACAGGTCCAGCATGTGAGGGTCTACCATTAGCATGACCTTCTTGACAAACGGGTGCCTGTATGTAGCAAGCGCATTGCGACCTTGATTGAATAACAACATAGCATCATAGGTCAAACCTGGGATGCCGAAGTAATGGACAGGGTCCAGCTGGTATACCTCGAGACAGCTTCTCCTCAAGCCCTCCATGAGGTCAGCTAGCATGAGCACATCACCCATGAGGTAGAGGTCGTGATAGTCCTCAAAACTGCGGCACTGGAACGTGTTGTACACCATGTGCGCATGGGTGTAGCTCTGAGCAAACTTGAGATAGTCTTGTGCCAGGTTCAAGGGTAATAGCATCCTTGCCAACCTGCTCCTGGTGGCAATGTCGCCTGTGGTGACATCCTTCGACACTTGGTCGAGCAGTTCTTCCAGCCTGGCTTGCAATTCAGCAGTGGAGGGGGGCGTTGTACCACTATCCAAGCTGTCATTGCAGAAGCGGGTAGCCAGTGTGAAAAACTCCGCCTCAAACTTGGTGAAGAAGTTGTGCAGAGCTTTGGCCAACTTGTCAGCTTCTTGTTGAGCAGTCGCATCTCCGGCTAAGTCCAACATTGTGAGGTTAGATGCTGCTTTTTGCAAGTTGCGCACGCTCAAGCTTGCAAGGCTGTTCTTGAAGTCAGCTATGGATGGCAGACCTTGATGGTCTAGGGTAGGTTCTTCAATCAACGTACCGATTTTGCCCTGTTTTGCGACATTTTCGGCAATCAGCGTAACTTCGCCGTTAAAGCTCGGATTTGCGCGCTGAAAGTTTCGACGGATAGTGCAAGTCTTGTTCTATCATTGTGTCGTCCAATTATATACTTATCACCGCATTCAGCGTTGCATTTGAGGTTTATTTCACGACCAGTCCACATCATATCGTGCCCAGCAAGTCGCCTGCGTTTACGGTTGCCAATGACTCTCGTCGTCGCGTTATACTTAATAAATAGCAGTATATATGTATATAACAAGCTTAAAGAAGTGAAAAAATGTTGTTCAGGCAATGTACTGCTCCCCAGAGCATCATAGCGGGAAAAGTGTGCGACCGCCAAGTACTAATCATTACGTACTCTGCGAACTTTGCTTGCACTTATTAAGTTATAATTATAATAATTAAAAGCTTATTTTACACCCTAACAGTCTCGCAAAACACATGGACATGGCTCCAGCCGTGTTGGTTGCGTTATTTCTGGGACCAGAACGCA
>NSMO01000306.1:0-15846 GCA_002588565.1 Coelastrella sp. UTEX B 3026
ACATACCAGCGGCGGGGTTTAACGCAGGACCTCTCTCTGCAGAAGACAGCAAAGGGGTGTCTCACTGGCGCATAGGTAAGAAAAGTACAACACATAGCCAATCTACTTAATAAGCCACCCTGAGTCAAAAGCGATACTGAATGTTCAGCGGCGTGGCTGGATACGTGGCGCGGATATATGGTGCGGATACGTGGCGCGGCTTTGCGGGGGTATGGTGTGGCAGACCTGGGGCTTTGTTTGACTTTCACTTTCGATATAAACGGACGGGCACTCACGTGTGATGCGTGCTCATAGCTTCCACCCCGTTCCCATCAATCATTTATTTCTTCTTTGCACACTGCAATGCCAGGTGGCACAAGTATTGCAGTTGGAATGCTCATGATCATGCTATGGAAATTGCATCACAGCATCATGGTATCTTCGGACGCTGCTGTTATATGCCTGTTTCCTGTCGCAGGCAACAATGTGACAGACGCCTACACAGCCAGCAGCAGACTCAACGAGACACACTTTGAGTCATACCACACGTACTCCATACTCTGGGAGCCGGGTGAATACATCAGATGGTACTTAGATGATATTTTCCTGTTTGAAGTCAACAAAGAGGCCCTCATGGAGCAGGTACTACAGCATGGTATAGAGTTCATGAAGACCATAGCAGCCAATACTGCAGCCACCAGACTGCATCGGTCACAGGCACCTTGGTGACTGGTAACGATGTTGTTGTCAAGTGAGGACCGGCATTGCGGTCTGCCACAGCGCATTGAGCTATGCTGAAAGCTATCACACTGCATAAGAACAGGGCTGCTGATAATTGCGGGCGCCGGGGCCGTCATTGCTATATCACAAGTGGGACCGATGGCCACAAGATGATTGCCTCAAGATAAATAGGGCAATTTCGAATATACCCTGCTAGCAATGCTGTTGCAACATGACGGCGACTCATGCACCTCTGAACATGCTTCCTGCTGCACTGGCAGGTGAACGAGGACGGCGAGCGAATTGGGCAGCGCTTGATACCGGTGGAAGCCATGTACCTCATTATGAACCTCGCCATGTCAGATGCAGGCTGGTCAAAGTTCGACCCCGACTTGCAGTTCCCGGCCACTATGTCTGTGGATTATGTCAGGGTGTATCAACGTGAAGATGCTATCAATGTTGGCTGCGATCCAGCAGATTATCCAACACAAGAAGAGATAGCTTGCAATAAGGAGAAGTATTTTGGGGCAGCAGAGTTGTCATTGTGGCGTGTTGGCATATGCCCCAGATTGACTAGCCAGGTGCGCAACCTCGCCTCCAATATCTGTTTGGTCTGATTGGAAGTTGCACCGGTCCAAAGCCTGCAACACACAATCAGGGGTGTTGTCAAGCTCACTGTTGGTTTTAGCACCTCCTTGTAGGTCATGCGCGACTGGTTGAGCACAGAGCCGGCTGTCCTGCAGCGTTGGTCGTCGTCACAAGCCTCGTTGAGATTGGGCTAAAGTTGAACGGTTGATTGCCTCATGCATAAATCTCACCAAATGGGAATCGGTTTTTAGCTCTCAGTACATGAGCGAATTATATTATGAGCATCCTGTCTTGGAATTTCATAAGAAGCTGCTCTCCAAGCTAAGGCAGCTATTGCTTTTATGTCCCGAAACGTTGCCCTTCAGAGCAGTCAGGTTCTGCTGTGGTTGGGAGCTCCCCTGGTTTTCACTATGCTGGCGGCAGCTTTCGCCACTCTTGTCATGGCCGGACGTCTGTGGACTGGCAGCAACAACACGAAACTGTGGGTGCCAACTGAAGAAGACATAAGTGCAGCACAGTCAGCGAACGGGGAGGCCGGTTGTTACGTGACAACTGAGATGCTCTTAAACCCTGGCATGCTGCTGCAGACTAGGCCAGGTGGGGTTTTGGGTGCATGTGTTTCGTGAACACCGTGCGGTGAACGATCGCTCTTGATTTGCATGTATGTTCCAAACAGCTATCTTGTTGCATTGGCTCACTCACTTTTACAGCACAAGTAACTGTGCTCAAGATTACATCCTCATAAGGCTGTCTGACTGTTTGATATCTGTCCCAAAAGGCGGTTGCTTACCTCGTATGTGCTCAAGGGTTATGACCAAAAGCACGTGCAGGTGTATGCAAAAGATTCAATGCCAGTCGATATTTGCTGAGCACTGTCAGCTGCATGTTTGCAGATTTGCTACTGATTGCGGCTGACAAGTCCAAATGATGCACAAGCTACCATCAGCACATCACAGCTAGGCTAGATGGAGCTACGTAAATGAGGCTGATCATGTCCATTGGGCCAGCTCATCTGGTGTCAGGTCCCAATTGCTGGTGACTTGGAGTTGTAGTTCCCAGCTGGTGTGACTGCCGGAGGTGTGACGCCACAGTACTGGCACAGGGTATGCAGAGCCTGCAGACCAGAATATTGCCTAGTGTTGTTTAAACCAGGTTTGAACAACACCCCCCTGTCGCCATTGGCGTAGACTGCCCCTCTTAGGCCCACTATCATAAGCAGTTGCAGCCTGCCAGGCTGCGACGCCAGGCTGCGATGATGACAATCACAGTAACCCATGAGAGGCCAGCCCCGCCAGCGGCCTAGCAATGGATAGCAATGGGATCCAACCACAGCACAACCAAACTTGTTGCTGGTGCACGAGCCAGCCCACAGAACTTGGCCAATTGCCTAACCCACAGCTTTGTAGCATGTCTGCAGCAGCATGAGGCCACAGCAAACACTTCCAAACACGATTATGTCCTGCCTCTATTCCAACGACAGATACAAGGACAACTGGTAAACGTGCCCTGTAAATAATGACTGTGGTGATGCAAAACTCTAATTTAAGACCCTATGTGACCAACTGGCCAACCACAGGCCAAACACTAGTGTTGAGCGTTCTAGTACTCAGTTGAACATGAGTCTGGCAGCATCCCCTGCAGTCAGCCAGGTAGTGCCACCGAACAACACTGCCGGCTTATGCCCAAACTTATGCTCCTCTAGCTCCTGCCTAATCTCGCGAACCTCACCCGGGCTGATGCCACCCACTACAAATATCAACACGGTGGAGTAGTCGCTGATACGCGAGCGAGTTGGTGTGTTGATGGCGCCAAAGCCCAACCTGCCCAGGCCTTTGTGGAGTAAGCCGGCTACCAGACTGGCATTCTCTGGTTGCTGCAAGTCCCGATTGTCAGCCTGCACATTAAACAATAGCACAGGAATGGTGTCAGAGGGCACTGTACGATCATGGAGTGTCAACTATTTTGTAGGCATTGCAGCGGCTGTCTGACATACTTAAATCATAATATAACTGTTCACCCTCATGCCAAGCTGTATTGGGGACTTTGTGATTTGCTTCACGTAACTGGCCCTACACTGGCTGCAGCCCAGTCACCAAAGAACCGCCGGATGCGCATACAATGCATCCAACCTTCACTGAGAATCATCGAACATTGCAGTCAGCATGAACAGCCATCTACAAGGTCACTGCTCTTGTCAGCACGACTGCAATTGAGCGAGGTAGTCTAGCCGTATGAACTGTAACATGCCAGCCACGGATCAACAACAGCATCAAGTCGCTCGTTCACAACCAACTCACGCTGTCTCAATCCAACCCACCTGCAGCAGTATTTTTGTCAGCACTTGCCGCACTAGGGGCGTACACGAGCTAGCCGCCCCTGTGTCAGCATCTACACGCATCAGTCGCCGCACATCCCGCAGTTTGCCCCTGCTGGCTGCCAGCCACCTCAGCCGCTGAAACATGTCTTGGAGGTGACTCAGCACACTCACGCGCACACTCGCTGGCTCAGATGACAAGCTGCCTGACTGAACTGCCTACGAACAGCAGGTATGCACCAGCAGCAGGAGTCAGGACAATGAGATGCCTTAATGCTCAACTGGTAGGTCAAGCTAACAAACACCTACAGCTGTTGGGGCCTGGTAGCAAACTAAACAAGATACCAGTGCTGCGGTGGCACAGGTTGCACAGTAAGTAATGGTAGAAATCTGCAGGTTCACAAAACCCTAGACTGCATACCTCTTGGAGTAACTGCTGCAGCCCCGGCAAACAGTCCAACTGCAACCTTGCACCATCGTTATCTGCAGCCTCCTGCTGTTGTGCTGCTGCCATGATTGCATCAGTCAATGCATCCCTCAGTTCTGCCTCATCAGCTGAGTACAGTGGTGGTGCGGGGGGCATCCTGTCACCTGACAGGGAGTACACCACAACCAGCAGCTGAACCACTTGGTCAAGCAGTAGGCGACCCTGCAGTCAACACACCAGCCAGCAAACGAACACAGACAGAGGTGTGGGTGTGGGTGCTTGCAATGGTTATTGTACATTGCCAGGGGCGTGGTATACAACATGGACTGTCATTGACAGGGAAGCTAGCTGTTGTTGGGACTGCATCTGTTCTCATTGCCAGAGGCATTGAACTGGTAGGCTTCATCAGTAATGGACTCATTATTTGGCAACAGCTATGCAGGAGATGATGCTCCAGTCAGTCAGTGTCTGCTGCAAAAAGCAACTACAACTCTTCCTCCGTGGTTGACACCCCCCCCCCCCTCCCGGGAAATGTCCCTGCTGCTTGTGCTGCTACAACTGACACACGAACAGATTATGTGCTGGTGCACAACATGCTTATTCTTAGGGGCTTATGGAAGTGCTAGATATGTGCACAGCCACAAATGAGTGCAACATGATCTACAGGGCACCTTGGTGCTCTTGCACCTTACCTGCTTACTGCCTTCAATGGCTTCCAGCAGCATTGGTTTGAGCATTACTGCAGCTTGAGAGCCATCAGGTAGTGCCAGCAGCAGCTGACGCTCAACAGCAGCACATCTCTCCCACAACGTCCAGAAGGGTGGGCCAGCAGAGGGGCCAGCATCTTCTGTGGATAGTGCTGCTGCAGCAGCTAGGGCAAGGCCAATGATGGGCTGATGCCTCATGAATACATCTGCAAACAGGGCGGCATGCAATGGGATACGATTGGCAGATGCTGCTGTCACCATGTTATATATGATGCTGATTATTTTGCAAACACTGAGTGCAAACAGGACCACACGTAACTGGTGTCTACTCAATGCCGCAATCACTGCCCCCAGGGAAGCTGTATCTGGTTACAGAATTGAGCAAATTATTGCATACGACACCAGATGTGCATTGATGCTGGGGGTGCCTGAGACAGTAGTGCACCTGTTTGTGCCATGAGGCTCTGTGCCAGGCTAGCCAGTTCTGCTGGTGCAACCACGCTGCTCAGCTTGCTGCGAGTACTGGGAGATATCCTCTCAGCTCGTAGAGCCTCTTTCAGCCACTTTCGCAGCAGCAGCAACGCATCCTTGTTACGCTTTGGCCACAGCTGCTGCAACAAACTCAGCCAACGCTTGTCTGAAGGATGAAACAAGCCTAGGCCCATCGGGGGGCATAGAGGCCCCGAAGGGTTTGCAGATGA
Source organism: Coelastrella sp. UTEX B 3026 (assembly GCA_002588565.1). NCBI lineage: Eukaryota > Viridiplantae > Chlorophyta > Chlorophyceae > Sphaeropleales > Scenedesmaceae > Coelastrella > Coelastrella sp. UTEX B 3026. Next base: position 5,437 of record NSMO01000306.1, read on the forward strand.
TGTGGCAGGTATAAGTGAGTCGTCATCGCTTGGGGCTTGCTGCTGTTGGTTTTGTGCGTGCTGCTGCTGTTGTGGCAGTGTGGGAGGCGGTGTGAGTGGGGCCAGAGGCGCCAGCTGAGGCACATCTATCCGCAAGTCTGCTGGCCTGCAGAAGAACGAATTGACTGTGAAGCGTGAGGCCCTGGATCATATGCTCAACTTGCACAGGTACATGCTGCAGCAGCAGAGCTGCATGCCATAGCTTTGCAGAACGGAGCACAGTCAGATCTGTGACATCCACTGCAAAGCCGCTTCGCACACAGGTCTTGCAGACCCCATCGTCAGCATCTGTCAGACCTAACAGGTTACGCTGTCATAGGCTGAGCGACACTATGGATGTCTGGGTTTCTGGGATGATTAGGCTAGTCTCATTGGTTAGCTGATCGTGATCATCACCCACCTTAGTCCCACTTTCTGTCGCGCATGAGTCGCACTGGCCGCTGACTGGCCAGACCCCATATACACGGCCTCAGCAGCCCTTGGCAGGTGGGCAAACAGCCCATCAAGCACATGATCATCATGCATACACGGTGTCGCCAAATCCATACTCCTGTCAATCAACACCAAGCCAATTGTGCTAGCTGCTGATGCTGCAGTTGCCTCAGCAGGCCTAGGAAAAGCATGGTGACCAGAGGTCCCAGAAAGGCTGAGGTCACCGCTGATGTCACTAGCAGTCCCGCCTCTGGGACCCTGTGGCAGGGCAGCTAGCTCCTTGGCTATGGCAAATGACACTGGGCCAATAGCATAGGGGTCAAATTTTGCCCCCAGGAGGCGAGATAGATCTGCTAAGCTGTGTGGTAGGAGAGATAGGCCGGTGGAGACGCCGACAGCATCGTCGTCGTGGTCCTGGTCTGGGCGGGAGTCGGTACCGGCATAGCCAGCTGCATAGCCCCCAGCACTGCATGGACAGCGGCAAGAGTGTCACACAAACAGGTCAAAAGTGTCAGGGAACACCTGAAATGAATTGTACAGGCTCATTTGTTGACCCAGAGACTGATGGCCTAGCATGCAAGGTGTCAAGCTCTTCAGATGCAGTGCATTAAACGGACCTGCAGCTCAGCAGGTCATGAATGTCACCCCATTACAGAAACACCGGAGCTTGCTCGACCTGTGAATCTCATGCGCAACAATTTTCCACGCCAAGCTGTGTCAGCAACACTCCGACCAGTCAGACGCTCATCTGTATCAACTGCTTCAGTGTGTGCTGAAAGCCTTTTCCAGGTACAGTACATAACCTGGCTGCGTGCCATGCTGTGTCAGATGCAACGACAAGGTCCCGCGGCCCCAGGCGCCACTCACATTGCTCGGCTTGCAACTGCCCCAGCTGCCGGCAACACAAACGTGTTAGTGTCCAGTGCCACCAAATGTAGTGGGAGATGCCGCACCGACAGGTACAGCGCATCTTCCCTGGGGGCTGGTAGCCCAGCACCAGCTCTGGCCACTGCTAAGTCCTGTCTCAGAGCTGATACATATTCGCTGTATGCTTCTACGCCTAAGGTGCTGATGGAAGGGTCTAGCTGAGCGTGAGCTAGCTCTGACACAGCACAGAATAGTGTGCAGCGATGCACTTGATGGTGGACCTGCATATATACCGATAGCAGTGCTATGTTTCACTTTGCAGATGAAAATTGAGATGAGTTCGGCTCTCCAGTTGGGGGTGTCAAGCAGATGAAGCAGTATAGTCTATGTTGCTGACAGTTATCTGCTGTTGCAGCAGATTCGCATGCTTCAGATTGGGTGCAGGCGTGAGGGCATCCAAAGCATGCTTAGCTGCTTGGTGCTTCCCAAACACTCTGTACGTACACAGAACGAGATCAATCCCCAGACTCCTTACCATCAGCAGATGCACCATACGCTGGTGTACTTCTGGCAGGAGCTGGGTTGTGAACACTACCAGAGATGTTGGTGCAGCACCATTGTTGACCAGCATGAACAGTAGAGCATCATCTGGGTGACATCGCTCCAAGTCACACACGTTTGCAGCGCCAAGACCTGTGTTGCAGCTTCAGACAATCTCAGTGATGCAGAGACTGGACCTAAGCAGCCACCTGAGTCTGAGATGCGCTACTGTCTACCAGCATCACCTCACTGAGATTCTGTGCTGCTGTGCACCCTGAGACACTTACCAAGCAGAAAAGCAGGTCCCAGACTCAGCTGAGCGACTTCGGCAGCTCCCGCATCAAGGTACACCAGAGAGCCATGTATGTCTGTCGCTATGTCTAAGAAGGGCTTGCGTGCGGCTTCTGTGATAGTCTCTACAGTCATACTACTGTTCTCTCAAGCCTGCTGCTGTATGCTTGCTGATACTAAACCAGAGTCCAGCACAGTTTGTCACAAGCCCATTTCCAGCAGCACGCGAAACCGCAATCACATGGCTGAGGGGTCACTCTGGCAAGCACGCCCCAGTTGAACTCTGCATCGATGTCGAAGTCAGCGGAGTTGTTGATGTTTCCTAGATGTTCGTCCCGTCCAACAAACAGACACTGCTGAAGGCAGTTTGTTTTGAAGCGCACAGGATCGTGGCCGCACGCCGAGGCGCACAAACGACTGTCAGTTGGTGGCAGTTGCGGCAGGTCTCTCAGCAGCTGCTTGACAAAGTTGCTGAAAAGGCCAGTGCGATGCCAGCAGAAACCTGGCAGCAAAAGGCACCTTAACCATCTAAATCCGAGCCCACCGACAGTGCAAAGGCTGCCAGCTGTCCCACTACCTATGCCCTGAGGGTTCACTAGCCTAGTGCATAGGATGCAACTCTTGGGCTTCCGCGCTAGCCGTGTCTCTGCAGGCTTCGATGTCTCTAGCACAAATGCCTGCAGCCCTGTCATGTTGTAGTCACCATTCTGCAGTCCACTGTGGTCGCTGCAGATAGAGCTTCTGCAGCTCCCAGCCATGCTGCTGCAGGGCCGCCAAAAACGCAGGCAGCTGCTTCTCAACCCACTTCTGGCTGCGCTGAAGTAGTTCATCCGGGCCACTTGCATAGTCACCAGAAGCCTACGAGCAAAGGATGTGTATGCAGGAGGTGCTATCAGACTGCTGAAGAGCTTGCTGCATTTGAAGCACCAAATACATTGGCCCCATACTGCCCCGCCCCTCTGAGAGGCTGTAATATCTCGTATGTTTCATATGTGTGTTCATACTCCCAGACTGCTGCAAGCTGACATATAAGCTGGTGTGTTAGGTACAAAGGCCCCGTGCCGCCACTTTGCAGCAGGATCTGATTCATTTGCCACAGTGTGACTGCAAAACAGCTACAGGTGCAACTTTTGTGTAATTAGCCAGGTCAGTCTTTGTTCACCTGGAGCAGTTGCCCTGCCAAATGTTGAGCATGCAGGTAGGCCTGGAGCTTCCCTTGTGGGCTGGCGGAAGAATGCAGCACAACCTCAACAGCCTGCGCAAGTATACAGCCACAACAGGATTGACTTTTTACCAGTGACATCAGGACACCAGCTGACAGTCTAAGCGAGCAAACTCCAGAACAGGTGGTCTGTTTGACATTCAATTGCCCTATGACGGCAAAACAAGTCGGATGCATAACAACACTGCCAGCTGAACATGGCCAGCCTGTAACGCTGCAGTCAGCGCAAAGCAGGAAGCATCATCAGGCCAGTTACAGAGACCATAAGGAACCCAGCATGAAGAGTCCTAACTTACCTTGCAGTGCTGGCCAGTCAAAAGCAGCATGTACTGCTTACCAGCTGCCAATGGCTGCTGTGCCAGCACTTGCTGCATCAGTTGACCACTGCTGACCCGTTGCCCTGCTGCAGCCCTGCTCAGTGCTGCAGACATCTGAGCACCAAACACTACTCTGCTTTGTTGCTTGCCAGAGAGCAACTCAAGTAACAATGCTAGTGGTGGTATGGCTAGGTTTTCAAGTGCAGCAACTTGCTTCGGGGTGAGCACTTTCTCCTGCAGCAATTTGAACACGGTACCCCATCAATGTATAGGCAGCCCCTCCTGCTAGTTTGCTGCGCAGTCAGCTGCAGGTTGATTGGCAAAGCGAAGCATGTGCAACTTAAATAACATTCACAAGTACGATGCTGCTTGGCACCCCAGCTGGGCGCTTTCTCTCCGGTTGCTTAGCATCAAACACATATGTACATTACAGCAGACCCCAGCCAGTTGACGGACCACTGTGCTATAAACTGACAGATGCTGCCGGTTTCCCTTTGCTAGCCCTGTTGCTGACCCACCTTGTCTTGATAGTGCTTCAGGAGCAGCTTGAGCCTTGGTTCATTGAGTGACGACAGCACCAAGCACCGCATGGCTCGTATGTTAGCCCACACATGGACCCACATCAACACAGCAAAGAATGCCCAGGCTGCCAACACATTGTCTGCAGCCAGAGAAAAGGCAGATTCAGTGAGCAGCAGCCCTTCTTACACAACAGGCAAACAATGTTCGATCAATGGGACTGTCTGTCTACAGATTACCCTGTTTGCCCCCAGGTAAGCAAGGAACCAGATCAAATCTGACATCAGCAGCAAGTTTTCACTGGCAAAGACAGCGACAGAGACAAACCACAGATCATTTGTAGTTCAATTTCAGATTGAGAGCAGCCCAATTGGCCAATCCCCGACATACCCTCTTACCCGCCATATGATGTGCAAACAGCATGCCCAGTAATGACCCAATAATGCTTGTAGCCCTCTCCCGCGAGTCTGCCTTAGCTGATATGTCCGCTGCGTTGCTGCCTGCTGCTGCAAAGTGTTGTGTGAGGGCTGCATGTGTGGCACCTGATGCCATGCCAACCATTGCCCGGGCAACACTGGCCAGGGATACCAGGAGCATGAAACATGAGCCGGGGAGCAGGGGGGATGCCAGATCAAGGGCCATAGCTGCAACACAACAAATCAGCAGATTCGAACAGTTGCGATCATCTGTACTTATCTACTTTAGATTCACAACAGGAGTATCCTACTTCGAATTCATAATACAAATTGTTGCTGCAGTTGCAGAGCAGCAGCAAAGCTTCAACAGCTCTAACATAAGTGGCGTTCTGTTGGCAACTGGCTGAGCTGGCTATGTTGGTTATCAGTGGATGAATGGCATGCAGACCCACCTAGGTCATTCATGACGTCAGCAAACAGCCTCCACTGCTTTGCGTTGGAGTCAAAGTTGCCACCTGCAAAGTGTAGCAAGGCGTTTGAGATAGAAGTTCGCTTGTGACCATGTGTTTGTATCGTTGTGCTCGACACTTCTCACTGTATGCATAACGGCCGACAGCGTAGACACATGGTTAGACAGGTTTAGCTGTTGATGTCAAGCTTCTTGCAATATTAAGTCAAGTGACTTGCCTGCCGCGTATGCAAACATGATCCCTCCTGCCATGCCCAGTATGTCCCGAATGAAGAACTGCAAGCAAGCGGCAGCTCAACACATAATCACCTCAGGTCTCTTCAGCCAGCAGCATGGATCTGACATGGATCCAGCACGGATCTGAGCTTAATGCAAGCATGCAATGAGGCAAACAGTTTGTGGTGGCATGCACCCAACATTGATAACACTTGTCGTGGGAGTATACCGCACAACTTTGGAGCCATGCCCTTTCAGCCTTGTCAGCCAGGCAGTGACAGCACCCTAGCAGTACGCGACTACAGATATGATTGGCAGCAAGGCCTCGGCGATAGACTAATGGCGAAGCCACGAAGCAATAAAGGAAATCTGGAGTTTCTGGGCATGAAACATGTTTAAGGTTGCTGCCAGCATTACCTGGAAGACCGCTCCAAGTGCAGTTGCAGCCTGCAACCGACAGTGACAGGTCTGGTCAGCAGCCCTAAGTAAAATGGGAGCCTCATACATCGGCCAGTACTATGTGCAACTGCTGAGATGAAATCACCTGACTACCGACACCTACACCCTTGAAGACAGCGTGGGTAGACAAAACACCTCGGACATAACTGCTGATGGCCTGAACGGTGTTCCATGCCACATAACCTGCATCGCAGGACCGTATCAGCTTTGTAGACTTGAAAGCTTTGCTTGTTCGCGTCTATCGAGGCTGAATGCAGTCCTGCTGCAAAATGGCCTGCACCAACCGACCTTTGTAGTCTGCTGTCACCGAGTCAGGGTACCCAACAGGGAGGAACGCAGACGCCAGCAGCTGCCTCGTTCCTGTTGATGCGCTACTACTTTGTGACACTGCTTGAGCGGCTGATGCGGAAACCAGCTGGCTGTTGTCAGTGAGCTTCCAGTGCTGCTGGATCCCTCCATCCTGCTGCTCAGTCAGTAAGATTGCTTGTGGCCGGTCAGGTGCCATGACGCATAGTTCATTTATAACGAGACTATAGCTGTAGGCGATGCGTCGTGCTCGGAAAGGCTGTCAGAGCTCCTCCGGCGCGGGACGTGAACTCGAAAAGTTAACAGAATCCCGTCTTTGCTGCTGGCCGGGACTTTGAAAGTGCTTCTGTTGCTCGGTAGGTGCTGCTAAGTCTGCTATTGCGTCTGTTTAGTTACGCTTCAACCGACTGTTGGTTGTCTGGGCTTCTGCTGTGTATCATCTCAGCACTCAGTTTCCTTAGCATACTCAAGAATTACGTCCAATCACTGCAAAGACATCCACATAGTCTGCCTGAACATCTGACCGGCTCGGTTTTACTCTCAGCTCTGTCACGACAGTCGTCAGCATGCAGCAGTAGCTTGTAAGCAAAGCAGCTGTTTGCTGGGCCCGGAGCCCAGCAGGGCAGCAACATGCTTTCCCGCGCGAACAAGCAGTCCCTCAACATCATAGATAGACCCATAGCACGCAACAAGTTAGACATCCCAACAGTAAGCTTGAGTGCTTTTGCCTACTTGTTCAGCGAGCTCATCAGCTATGCAATGGACAGGGCACAAAGCATCACGGAGCTAGAAGACAGGTGATCATTCAGCGCATCAATCCAACTGTTAGCAGTCGCCTGTGCAGCGACGCAGTTTAGCCCGTGGCAGTCTCACCACTGTGTTTGTGGTTGGAACAGCAGTGCTGTTCAGGTATGTGACTTGGTTCCAAGTGCAGCAGTGTCCAGGCTTGTCATCTCAACCAGAACACCCGCCTTCTCGATATTTAGCATGTGGTTGGTTTGTCCTTTGCAGGCTAGACCGGGTTGGCTACGATGTAGGCACACGCATCTTAGAGCTGTTAGCATACAGAGACCGCCAGATGCGCCGCAAGACCGACCTCCTGGACATCCTGAAGTACATACACAGCGTTGCATGGCCCTACATGTTTGGCAAGACAGCAGACGACCTACAGCATGGCATAGCAGCACAGGACGAGTACATGATCAGTGATCATGACTTGTTAGTGGGCAAGTTCATTAGTATACCTAAGAGCTACAGCAGCTTTGTACCTGGGTCAATAGTAGCGGGGATGGTGCGAGGAATGTTGGATGCAGCTGGTTTCCCTGCAAGGTATGTTTCCTGTAGCCTGTAGCAGTGGCTCTGTGTTATAAACTTTGTCTTAGCACTCCTACTCAAACCTACAATCAAACATTGTGGCAGCTTCACACATCACTATCTTGTTGCATTGTCTCAGTCACTTTTACATCACAGTCAGTGAGCCAAGGGTTCATGACAGTAATCTTTTAATTTGCCAAGCCCGTCACAGCCAGGGCAAGCAGGCAAAGATGTATACCACAGCTCTGAATGGCAGCAAACTTCAGCATCCTTTGCTGTTGCAAAGCCTGGCAAGCAAGGGGTAGTGATTGCACATTGCCTGTATCTCAACCCATGTGATTCAGTTCAGTCTCCACTGTTGCTCTGCAGGGTATCGGCACACTTTGTTGAGCAGCCGAGCAGCAGCAAGCCCAGCACCACCATTCTAATCAAGTTTGACCAGTCGGTCATGCAGCGGCAAGAACAGCTTGGGGCACCACGATGAGGATCAGCTTGGCTGAGAGGCTAGCATTGGAATGCCTAGCATATTTAGATGTCCGGAACTGGTTTGCAAGTCATTGCGAACAATTGTAGCAGCCATTGCAATTGCAGCTGATGCTGTGGGCATGTCAGCAGCTTGCCTGGCTGGTGGTAACCACCAAGCTGCTGCATGGCAGTATGTGACCACCAAGCAGATGATGGACAGCAGGGGCTGTTGCCTGGTATGTGGCTTATCAACCGTTTGAAAGGCATTAGCGTGTATATGGGAAGAAGCGGAGGATCCAACCGTAACTCACACACTCTGACTCATGCCCACATCGAACCATCTATGGTTGAATGCTGTGACCGGCCAAATTCGGTGGCTCGTGTGTATATATATCACGTTATCACCGTGGCTGCTGGGTACTGGGCTGCCTACAGTCTTTGTGTCATCATCGGACTTGGTGGCTTCATGCATATGTCAGAAGTTAGGCTTCTTCAAAAGTTGTAAGTTGAATTTTGCTGTGTTCTCGAGAACTCTCAACGGCGGCTCAGCCGCACAAACGATGAATGTAAATTGGCTCATGCAACATACCATGAATTGGGCATGTTACGGTCGCGGGTGGTATTTGACCGGACACTGGCAGTTGGGCAGCCGTCTCTCAACAATGTTTTACGCTCTGGGGTCATCGCTCTGGGGTCAGTGACTTTAAGTCAAAGTCTCTTGCACTCAGTTCATGCCGCTCCAGCATTATTATACTGCATTGCTTGCGCAAACACCATTTCCATCACTTGTCATGCGCCACGTGGCGTTTGTATGGTTATACACTCTTCTAAGGGCGTTGCCGCCTGGTCCAGTTGCACATGCCACCAGAAGACAGCCTGCCGGGTGATTACCAATACCAATATGCAACTCAGTTTCATATTCCAACAAAAGCAGCAGCAGCAGCAGCAGAAGAAGAAGAAGAAGAAGAAGAAGAAGAAGAAGAAGAAGAAGAAGAAGAAGAAGAAGAATTCCCCTTTCCGGCCGCAAGGCCTTTGGGACGTACTTGGTGGCTCAGCCACACTGGCACACCAAAATTAGATCACCGTGAGAGGCTCTTCCAGCAAATTGCAAGGATCCTAGCCATCCTCTGACAACACCTGACAGGCCTCGTCCCAGCTGACTCTTTGCCATTTAGAATCAACTGAGCCATTGCAACAGGGTAGATGCGCTGGCAAGTTTGCGTGTGAGCAAACTTCTAGCAGTCATGTGAGTTCATTTGTGATGCTGCACTTTACACAAGAACTGAATTGCAACTTTCCCCAACATGCGAAAGCGATTGAGCAAACGCAACATAACAGGTTCCTGACAAAGCCGACATGCCATAAAGATTGTCGTCCCTAACATGCACTGTACTACACATTCTACTAGATCATTTGCACAAAACCTCTCAACACAGTTTAAACGATGTCGTAATACTGAGCAGCGACAGCCACCAACTACTGGTACGATGGCATGACCAAACCAGGACGACAAAACTGTTCAGAACCTGGCCCAGCACCACTCCAAACCAACCAGGCATGACAACAATCCACAGTTGGCCACTGCTTGAGCAGGTTACACAACCGATGAAATAACACGGCTCTGGGAAGACTGACGTGTTGACACTGCAAAGGTTTGTTGCCTGGCTGCTCTGGCATAATATGCAAACAGGTGTTGGACAGTATGCCCCATGCCAGGCGATAGGCCTTGTATACAAGAACTGTTATAAGGAACATGCAGATGCATGCTACTGCTAAGGTTTCATAACAACAATTTTAAACCTACTTCTTTGATAACACACAGTTAAGACGTTCAGAACTAGCTTTCCAGGCAGGTTCTGTTGCATATCCTGCCATCCAACCACCACAACAAGGCCACTCAGCTAACACAGGCCAACAACAAGCCAACAGAAAGTGAGTTGCGTGCTGAATATGCAGCAGAGTTGTTCCTCCAATAATGATTGGCAGTTAATCATGCTTCTGGATATTCTTCCTCACTGCTGTCTTGGTAAGCTGTGATCTCTTCAATCATGCCATCATCATTGAACTTGAATATGTATGTGCCTGAAATCTCCTCTGATGCCTCATGAGCCACCCAGTGAGCAGCCACACAATTGTGAGCAGCATCTGTCACCTCAGACACTTCAACTAGATGTGGGAGCTTCTCGTGCACAGCCTACAGGAATGGACAACAGCAGTCATTGTTGGGGTTGCTCACCTAGGCTGCACAGCCTACAAGAATGATAACAGAAGTCGATATCGGGGTGCTCAACTGGGATGTAAAAGTCGGAGAGTACAGAGCACACAGACTGAAGATGGTGTACCACACAACTCGTGGTGGAGTACGGCGGTGGTGTTGGTCACAAGACGTCTGTCAGCATATGTATGACAGTTTCTCAAGCAGCTCCAGTGGAGGCACCTAGTGGCCACACCCGCTGCGTAAAGACCTCCAGTGCAGCTGGTTCTGCTGAAAGTGCATCAGTGCTGCGAAGACTACTGCTAGTCAGTGACGCAGCTGCT
>NSMO01000307.1:0-24660 GCA_002588565.1 Coelastrella sp. UTEX B 3026
CAGCGCAACAGATAGCAAAATCAAAGTGCTGGTAGTGCCAACTGACGAAGAGCTTAGCATTGCACAGCAGACACTTGAAGTGGTGAAGAGTAATAGCAAAGTGAAGGTGCATGCCTGAGTGGGACCGCTGATATGGAGATTTCACTATGTATACCGTTTGGCAAGCCGCTTCAAGGCGCCAGCAGCACGACGGCAGCTTACACAGCCCCACCAGCAGCTACATGTCTAGCAAGTACAGCCATGCCGCTCAGGCCGCTGGCCCTGGGGTGTTGGTAAGGTTGTACCCGCTTCTCAAATGGCACGGATCTGATGGTGTGTTGCTTTGGCACGAGTCCGCCCTGTGGTAATTGCTGCAGGAAGTTAGTTGCGCACCAGTGTTCAGCAATGGCATGGCAGTACTGCCACTAGTGTGCTGCTTCTGATCAGCTGGACCCACCGTGGCATGATGCTCGGTCACTGTCACTAGCGTCGCCAGTGTGGTGGTGGCAGTGGCTTGGGATTTCTCACCGGCAGTCCCAATGTTCGGTGTTGGTTAACCACTAACGTGCAGGTCACCTGCATGAGTCATGCAATTGCAAGCTGTGAGCTGCTGTAGCGTGACGTGCTAAGTTCTAGGAATGTTCCAGGATTGCAAGTGATTACAGCAAGGACCACTTCCTGTCAGGTGTGAGCAGCAGTTCAAATTCATGCTGCAACTCGAAGCCTGCAAGCATGCTGATCCCCGGGCAGTTGCTGTTCCCACCGCTGTGATTTAGAGTTTTTCGAACTCCTTCCCAATTCCTTAACAAAGCCCAAGGTGCCCAACCAAGAGTTGCTCAAGGCGCGTCTTTCGCACTTGGCGAGTGTTACAATAGAATTCAAATGCGAGCCTGCGCGACTGGTGGTCATGCGGGCTACCCTGCTTCTCTTTCAGCCACATAGAGGCGCTGCATTCAGCGTGTGCCCTCTCGATAGGTCACTGCACCACTCTTCTTCGCCTAGCAGGAAATGCTACTTCAATGTGAGCAGCTGGCAACAAACGGCTATTGCACTGCTGTTTTAGTCGAGAGTGACGATGGGTTACAAGATTCTGCTGAGATAGTCAGCGGCTGGTTCAGTGGTGTCTCACAAGAAGAGAAGCTTCGCACAACCAGTTCCGCAGTGGGACCTGGAGCCGGAGCCGGGCGTGGATACCTGTCACTGCCAAGAAAGGAACTCCTTGAGGTCTCATATCCATGGAAGGGCTCCGCACTGCGAGCAGACCTGCGGCTGGCTGTGAAGACAGTAAGTCCACCACTGATAGCACACTGCATGCTTGGAGTGAGCTATCGGCGTCTTTGTGAGCGCAGCACATTGCCCGTTGCAGAATAAACGCTGAAGATATTATCAGTCGCCTCAGTACCTTGGCTCATGTATATTTTTTCTCTTCTGGCTACTGCCACAGGCCTACAGTATGCTGCAACAGATAGGCATCGAAACACTCAGGACAGTGCTCAAGCCCAGCAATGGGTTCAAGGTGACAGCCCTACAGCTGAAGGAGCTCCTGGGTCAGCAGAAGCCTGGCAACGACCAGCAGTTCAGCAGTAGTAGCCTTCTGCACATCAACAGCTACAGAACTCCTGCTGATGCAGCAATAGCAGGCAGCAGCTGGAATGCCCTGCAAGGCTGCGAGGCTCATGTTGACAAGGGATTACTAACGGTCATCTACGCAACGGCTCCAGGACTGCAGGTGAAGATGTTCAGGGATGCTTCAAGCTGCAACTGTTTGCATGAGGGTCCTATGCAGACATTGCACCTTGATGAGCATATATTGCACACTGTTGTGAAGAAGCTAGTGCCTTCACACCCGGCAGCAAGTCTGCATTCTTGTGTACCCCTGGACTGAGACAATGAACAGCATTGTCTCCATTTTGCAAGTAGCTGCACTCACATGCTTTTGTTGTCTCAGGTGTTTGGTCGTGATGGCTCCTGGATTCCTGTGAACCCTGCACCTGGTCAGCTAGTCATCCTTGTTGGCCACACCCTGAGCTACATGACAGCAGGAAGACTGCCAGCAGCAATGCACAGGGTTGTGGTGCCAGGGACAGCAGAAGTAGCAGCAGCAGGCAACAACAATGACAGCAGCAGCAGGTTGTCACTGTGCTTCAAGCTTCGTGCTGCACCTGATGCTGTGCTGTCACCAGCCAAGGTCACTGGCACAAAGGCTGACCTACTGCAAGAGAGGTAAAGGCCAGCTTTGACTTCTGATGCTTTTGAAACAGCTGATGCAGCTGGGGTGTCGACTGGGTGGCTTCATATAACCAGGGTGATTGCGGGTGTATGTGTAAGCTGCCGTCACATTAGCTGCTATTTTTTAGGAAGCCAGTTTGGCTGGTGTCAGCCATGTACTGAGGTTAAAGCAGCCGTGATTGTTCCATGTCCAGCAATGACCTGCATACGCATGTGATGAGCTGCATGTGATCATCTCCATCCTATTGACATGGACCCATGGCTGTGTCTGCATAGGTTCCGCACCCCGAAGACCACGCAGCAGCTGATTGCTGAGTTTGATGCGACACACACATCAATACACAGTCAGCAGCTCAACACACAGCAGCAGCAGCAGCAGCAGCAGGGACCAGGCATTCCGCCTTCACCTGCACCCCCTGCAACAGCAGCAGCAGCAATGACAGGCCCTGCTGCTGGGTCAACCAAACGGCCTGGGCACATGTGTGAACCCCAGCAGAAGCGGCAGTGTCTGCCACCAACAGCAGCCAGCAACCAGGGTGTCATTGTGAAGCAGGAGCCACGGGATCTGCAGCTCATAAATATCAGTATTGAGTCCCAGGACCGCTACGAAGTGCATTTTCGGGTCAAGCCAACAGTAAAGATGGGCCTTGTCATGCAGGCCTACCTTGGCAAGAGGGGCCTTGATGGCCATGGCTACAGGTTTTTATTTGAAGGTGGCCCTATTGATCGTGAAAGAACCGTGGAATCTCTGGGTATGAAGGACGGTGATGTTATCGATGCCGTTCTGGAACAAGTTGGGGACTAAGTGCGGTTCCTAGCCTGTAGCAATCACTCCGTGGTTGTGTTTGTGCAGTTGAGGAATGGGCTGGGTGCCTTCGGGTTTTGAGCTTCAACTTAGCTGCCAACCCAATGGTATGTGTATGTCTGCTGCTTGTGGAGTCTTGTGCCATCATACATACAAGTTGCATATGGCGTGGGTAACATCTCTTGTTCAGAAAACTTCTGTAGACATCGTGTTGTACAGATAGCTGATGTGCGGAGTGCTAGCTTTGCGCCACAAATAGTGCATTGTGCTTGGCAGTCGGGTCACTGCAACAAAGGCAATGCCGTCTCTGTGCAAGACTTAGCGCTTTAGCAACAAGCATTTGTGCAAGATGTTGGCCAGTAGTGGCAAAATGCACCTGCCAGTGTGCGACATGCATTGGTTGTGTTTGCCACCAGGTTGATGTTGAGTTGTATGTTGCTACGGTGGCGCAACCGATTGCTGTACAGGGAAGAACCGTACTTACAGTGTAGAAGTTGGACTTAGACCACCAAATATCGACAATAGCAGTATACGTATCCTACAGGCTTGGACTATCATAAATGTGTAAAAGAGTAACGGAGCCAATGCAACAAGATAGATGCGCTGGCAAAGCTGCAGTGCCATACAGTGTGATGGGCAGATGATATGGTTGTAATCCTACAAACTTCCAAATCATTTGTGCATTGGTCTGCGCTGAGTTTGCGGTGCATGCATGGATGTGTGGCTTCTCTTCACCATGTGTCATGCAGCTTCCTTTTGAAGCAGATAAATTTTGGCCTGTGAAACATCGGCTAATGGGAAAGAATTATTATTATGATTCGGATTCATTGCAGAGTCACTCACTTACGGTAACCACAGCCTGACTGTCAGCTTCTAAGCCGTTTGAGACAGTTCTGTGGTATATTTGGACCAGTTATTACCCCACTATTGTTGGCATGCGCTAGTTTGAGTATGCATGAATTCGAAGGGCACTGATGAGACTCAGTGTCGAGTGTCGAAACGTGCCTGGCTAACCAAGGCCTCGCCACCGACGTACAGCTCATGCAAATGCAGACTCATCGGATGTGTGCTGCTTTGGTGTGAGGTGTTCTAGGAATGTTCCAGGATTGAACAGTGAATGCACCGTGCTTTTGCTACCGACTTCTTTCTGCTGACTGAGGCAGTGGCTGCATGCAGTGGCCCTCGGAGGGAGAGAAGCTGCAAGCATCCCCGGGCAGTTGCTGTTCCCACCGCTGTGCTTTTTGGTACTTTCAGATCACCATTTACCTGCTTGACAAAGTCCAAGGTCAACAGGGAGTTGCTCATGGCCTGTCTTCTCGTCTCAAGTGTTACTTTCCGAATTGAGTTCAAATCCGAACCTGCGAGACTGGTGGTCATGCGAGCTGCCTGCTTTCTGTGTGGCCCATAGAGGTTTTCCTTTCATCTAGCGTGTGCTCAAGTAGGTCTCTGCGCAAATCTTCTTCGCCTGGCAGGAAGATGCTACTTGATTGGGAGCAGCTGGCAGTGAACGGCTATTGCACTGCTGATGTGGCCGAAACTGGCGATGATATACAGGGGTCTGCTGAGATATTCAGGAGCTGGTTCAGTGGTGTCTCACAAGAGGAGAAACTTCGCACAACCAGTTCCGCAGTGGACAATCAAGCCGGAACGGGGCGCGGATACCTTTCACTGCCAGCTAAGGAACTCGTTGAGGTCTCGTATCCATGGAAGGGCTTCCCACTGCGAGCCGACCTGCGGCTGGCTGTGAAAACAGTAAGTCCACCTCTCACAGCACACCGCATGCTTGGAGCGAGCTATCGGCGAGTTTGCGAGCGCAGCACATTGCCCGTTGCGGAATCAGCGCTGAAGGTATCATTTGTCGCCCGAGTACCTTGCCTGATATCTGTTTCATTGCCTACTGCCATAGGCCTACAGCATGCTGCAACAGATAGGCATCCAAACACTCCGAACGGTGCTCAAGCACAGCAACGGGTTCAAGTTGACAGCCCCACAGCTGGTGGAGCTCCTGGGTCAGCAGAAGCCTGGCAACGACCAGCAGTGCAGCATTAATAGCCTTCTGCACATCAACAGCTACAGAACTCCTGCTGATGCAGCAGCAATGGCAGGCAGCAGCTGGAATGCGCTGCAAGGCTGTGAGGCTCATATTGACAAGGGGTTGCTAACGGTCATCTACGCAACGGCTCCAGGATTGCAGGTGAGCATGCTCAGGGATGCTTCAGGCTGCACCTGCTGGCATGAGGGTATCTTGCAGACATTGAACCATGATGAGCATATCCTGCACCCTTTCTTGAAAGCTGTCAAGGATTCACATCTGGCAGCAACTCTCCAGTCTTGTGCTCCTCTGGACTGAGGCAACGAACAGTATCAACTGCATCTTGCATATACATGCACTCACATACCTTCTGCATCGCAGATGCTTGGTCGTGATGGCTCCTGGATCCCTGTGAACTCTGCACCTGGTCAGCTAGTCATCCTTGTTGGCCACACCCTGAGCTACATGACAGCAGGAAGACTGCCAGCAGCAATGCACAGGGTTGTGGTGCCAGGGACAGCAGAAGTAGGAGCAGCAGGCAACACAACAAGCAGCAGCAGGTTGTCACTGTGCTTCAAGCTTCATGCTGCACCTGATGCTGTGCTGTCACCAGCCAAGGTCACTGGCACAAAGGCTTACTTATTACAAGAGAGGTAAAGGCAAGTTTTGATTTCTGGTGCTTTTGAAATGGCTGATGCTGCTGGGTGGTCGACTGGGTGGCTGTCATGTAACCAGGGATACTGCGGGCGTATGTGTCGGCTGCCATCACATCAGCTGCTATGGTCGAGGAAGCCAGTTTGGCTGGTGTTCGCCATGCCAAGAGGTGTCAGCAGCCGTAATTGCCCTGTGCCTTGTCGCACACGACGACCTGCATACGCATGTGATGACCTGCATACGCATGTGATGACCTGCATGTGATCACCTCCATCCTATTGACATGGACCTGATGGCTGTGTCTGCGTAGGTTCCGTACCCCCAAGACCTCGCAGCAGCTGATTGCCGAGTTTGATGCGACGCACACATCAATACACAGTCAGCCGCGCAACACACAGCAGCAGCAGCAGCAGGGACCAGGCATTCCGCCTTCACCTGCACCCCCTGCAACAGCAGCAGCAGCAATGACAGGCCCTGCTGCTGGGTCAACCAAACGGCCTGGGCACATGTGTGAACCCCAGCAGAAGCGGCAGTGTCTGCCACCAAAAGCAGCGAGCAACCAGGGTGTCATTGTACAGCAGGCACCACAGGACCTGCAGCGCCTAACCATCATAATCATGTCCCAGGACGGCTGCGAAGTGCGTTTTCAGGTCAAGCCAACCACAAAGATGGGCGTCGTCATGCAGGTTTACGTCAACTATAGGGGTCTTGATGGTGAGGGCTACAGGTTTCTGTTTGATGGTGAACGTATTGACCCAGAGGCTACTGCTGAAGACTTGTGTTTGGAGGACGGTGATACTATTGATTTTACAATAGACCAACTTGGGGACTAAGTGCAGGTTCCTAGCCTGTAGCGGTCAGTCAATGGCCGTGTTTGGGCAGTTGCGGACCAATTAGGCTGGGTGCCATCTGACTTTGAGCGGGAACTGAGCTGCCAGCCCAATAGTATGTGTACATGTGCCGCTTGTGGAGTATTGTGCCATCATATGCAACTTCACACAAGGCTTGGGCCACATATCGTGTTCATATCACTCATGTATACATTGTATTGGACTACTAACAGTTCATTGTGCTTGGCAGTTGTATCACTGCAACAAAGGCAGCGCTTTAGCAACAAGCATTGTGCAAGATGTTGGCCAGTACTGGCACAATGCACACTGCCAGTGTGCGGCATCATTGGTTGTGTTTGCGGCCAAGTTGGTGCTGAGTTTTCGTTGCTACGGTGGCCCAACCGACTGTTGTCCAAAGAAGGACGACACTTGAAATGTAGAAGTTGGACTTACACCACCAGACCTTCACTCTAGCAATATGTGCATCGTATAGGATTGAACCATCAAAATATTTTGATGAGCAGATGTTACGGTAGCCGGTTCACATGTTATCTGGATGACAACCGTTGTGATCCAGATAACATGTGAACCGGCTAACGCACAACATGTGTTTGTACAATCAATGTTTTGGCAAGTTAACTCAGCACTGCTGAGCAGTGCATCAAGTGGTAGCATGTTGTTGTTCCTTCATGTCTCTATGGCGGTGCTGCGCATATATTCACGCACCTGGTGTTGATTATGTCTTTCTTCCACCAAGTTCGCGCGTTGACATTTGTCCGTCGAGAGGAGCGCCCCGATTCCGAAGTCGCGGTGACTCACACCCCCGTTGACGAAGCAGAGTTGCCGGCAGCTGAGGGATTCATCATTCTGCATACAGGCAAGCCGGCTTTGTTCACCAGCATGCATACTACTGCCTTTGATCCATGCTTGTTCTCAATGTTAACAAAATATTATGAAGCTTTACTTCTGTTATCATCAGGGCTACCTTACGGCCCGCGCGAGAATGCTTCTTACGGCCCGCGCGAGAATGCTGGCACCGGGCGATGACAGCAGTTCGGCAGGCGACTTCCGTCAGGGGTGTCCTGTTGAAACCGCGTTTGTCGGCAGAGGGCACTCTGGATCCAGGAACCCGAGTCTCATGAGGCCCGATGCTACTGGCTTTTTATTCGGTGCCGGTGCACCAACAACCAGCAAAACGTGGGCCACCGACGGACAGGTCATGCAAAGGCTAGTATGAGGCTGCTTTGGCGTGACGTGTTCCAGGAATGTTCCAGGATCGAACAGTGATTACAATGAGAAAACTGCCTGTCAGGTGTGAGCAGCAGTTCAAGCTGCAAGCATCCCCCGGGCCCGCAGATACGGTTCTCACCGCTGGGCTCCTAATAAGATTACATTATGCTTTACGTTCTTACAATTCAATTCAAAGCCCGAGGTAAACTTGTCGACAGACAGTTGCTCATGGCCTGTCGTTCGCACTTCATGTGTTACAAGTTGATTCAAATGCGAACCTGCGAAACTCAGTGGTGGCCGTGCGAGCTACCCTGCTTCCTGTGAGCCACCTAGAGGTTCTCCTGCCTACCAGTGTGTGGCTCGAGTAGGTTTCTGCACCAATCTTCTTGCCTGGCAGGAAGATGGTACTCTATTATGAGCAGTTGGCAGCAAACGGCTATTGCACTGCTGATTTAGTCGAAGGTGGCGAGGAAATACTAGGTTCTGCTGAGATTTTTGGGGGCTGGTTCAGTGGTGTCTCACAGGAGCAGAAGCTTCGCACAACTGGTTCCGCAGTGGAGACTGGAGTCGGAACGGGACGTGGATACCTTTCACTGCCAGGGAAGGAGCTTCTTGAGGTCTCATATCCATGGAAGGGCTCCGCACTGCGAGCAGACCTGCGGCTGGCTGTGAAGACAGTAAGTCCACCACTGATAGCACACTGCATGCTTGGAGTGAGCTATCGGCGTCTTTGTGAGCGCAGCACATTGCCTGTTGCAGAATAAACGCTGAAGATAATATCAGTCGCCTCAGTACCTTGGCTCATGTATATTTTTTCTCTTCTGGCTACTGCCACAGGCCTACAGTATGCTGCAACAGATAGGCATCGAAACACTCAGGACAGTGCTCAAGCCCAGCAATGGGTTCAAGGTGACAGCCTCACAGCTAAGGGGCCTCCTGGGTCAGGAGAAGCCTGGCAACGACCAGCAGTGCAGCAGTAGTAGCCTTCTGCACATCAACAGCTACAGAACTCCTGCTGATGCAGCAGCAATGGCAGGCAGCAGCTGGAATGCACTGCAAGGCGGTGAGGCTCATATTGACAAGGGATTGCTAACGGTCATCTACGCAACGGCTCCAGGATTGCAGGTGAGCATGCCCAGGGATGCTTTAGGCTGCAACCGCTTGCACGCAGGTCTCATGCAAACACTGAACCATGATGAGCATGTTCTGCACACTGTTATGAAAAAGCTAGTGGCTTCACACCTAGCAGCAAGTCTGTATTGTTGTGTACCTTACTCTTGAGACAACAAACAGCATAAACTGCATCTTGCAAGTACATGCACCACATACTTTCTGCATGCAGGTCCTTGGTCGTGATGGCTCCTGGATTCCTGTAAACCATGCACCTGGTCAGCTAGTCATCCTTGTTGGCCACACCCTGAGCTACATGACAGCAGGAAGACTGCCAGCAGCAATGCACAGGGTTGTGGTTCCAGGGACAGCAGATGCAGGAGCAGCAGGCAACAGCAGCACAAGCAACAGCAGGTTGTCACTGTGCTTCAAGCTTCATGCTGCACCTGATGCTGTGCTGACACCAGCCAAGGTCACTGGCACAAATGCAGGTCTTCTGCAAGAAAGGTAAGGGCAAGCTATGTCTTCTGGTGCCTTCCATGCAGCTGTGGTGCTCAGTCCATGTTTAGGCTGCTTCATGTGAACAAGGAGGTTGCAGGTGTGTGCAACGGCTTTCAAAGAGATGCTTTTCCTTACAAAGCCAATCTGGCTTCTATTCTTGAGGAAGCCAGTTTGGCTGGTGTTAGCCGTGCCTTGAGGTGTAAGCAGCCGCTGTTGTCCTGTGTCCTGACGCAAGCGATGACCTGCTTACGCATGTAATGACTAGCATGTAATCATCTCCATCCGATTGACATGAACCCGATGGCTGTGTCTGCATAGGTTCCGCACCCCCAAGGCCACGCAGCAGCTGATTGCCCAGTTTGATGCGACACACACATCAATACACAGTCAGCAGCGCAACACACAGCAGCAGCAGCAGGGACCAGGCACTGCGCCTTCACCTGCACACCCTGCAGCAGCAGCAGCAGGCCCTGCTGCTGGGTCAACCAAACGGCCTGGCCACATGTGTGAACCCCAGCAAAAGCGCCAATGTCTGCCACCACCAGCAGCCAGCAACCAGGGCGCCATTGTCACGCAGGAGCCACGGGATCTGCAGCGCACATTAAACATCACAATCAAGTCCATGACCGGCTACGAACTGCCTTTTTTGATCAAGCCAACCACGAAGTTGGGCCTCATCATGCACGCTTACCTTGACACGAGGGGCCTTGATCGTGAGGGCTGGAGGTTTGTGTTCAATGGTCGCCGTATTGACCCGCAGCAAACCCCAGCATCCCTCTTTATGGAGGACGGTGATGTTATTGATGCCTTTGCGGAGCAAGTTGGGGACTAAGTGGCATGTTCGTGGCATGTAGCAATCACTCAGTGGCTGTGTTTGAGCAGTTGCGGACCTATTGGAATGGGTACCGCCAGAGTTTGACCTGTAGCTAAGCTGCCAGCCCAATAGTATCTGTATGTGTGCCGCTTGTGGAGTCTTGTGCCACCATAAGCAACATAAATCTAAGGCGTAAGCCACATTATACAGTCTAAGTACTCCTTTCCATTGTGTTGTAGAACATAGCTGATGTGCGGTGTGCTAGCTTTGTGCCACAAACAGCGCATTGTGTTTGGCAGTCGAATGACTGCAGCAAAGGCAGCCCTGACTCAGTGTGAGGCTTTAGCGCCTTGGCAACAAACATTTGTGCGCGATGTTGGCTGGTATTGGCAAATGCATATTGCGAATGTGCAATATGAGTTGGTTGTGTTTGCTGCCAAGTTGATGCTGAGTTTGTTGTTGCTACGGTGGCCCAACCGATTGTTGGACCTACTTCCCGGAAGTACCTGAGGTAGAAGTTGAACTTGCACCATCAAGTTTTGACAGTAGCAGTATGTATCTTATCTTATGTTTGAAGCATCTTTTTAGCATGATAGGCAGATAATATGGTTGTGATCTAAGAAACTCCTGAACCGGCTAGGAAAGGCATGTATTTGTACAAATAATCTCAGTAAGGCAATCAAGCACTGGCTGGCATCGCAGCCTTCAAAGGATGGATTGTTGTGGTTTAATGTTTGTGGCACTACAGCGGCGCTGCGTATGATGGCACACACCTGCTGTCGATCTTGTCTTCCCTGTAATACATACGGAGCCAATGCAATATGATAGGTGCGCTGGCAAAGCTGCTGTGCCATGCAGCCATATGTCAAAGCGGCTGTGCCATGCAGCCATATGTCAAAGCGGCTGTGCCATGCAGCCATATGAACGTTGACACTTATCTGTCGGGAGGAATTGCCCCTAACACGAAGCCGCGGTGATTCACAATCCGTCGACAAAGCAGATTTGCCGGCAGCTATGAGCCTCAGAGATGAATCCGGCATCATTGGGGCTTCCTTACGGCTGAACTGCTGGCACCGGGCAATAACAGTATTAGCAGTTCGGCAGGCGGCCTCCGTCACTGACCCGGCAGGTTCCTGCCGAAAGCGCGGGTGTCGGCAGAGGGCACCCGGGGCCCGACCATCCAGTAGGCTACTGGACTCGGCCGGCGCGTGGTCGTTTAGCAGGCGTAGCAGCATGGCGCCGCAGGGCCTGAGTAGAAGATCTGCTTTGGAACACTGCCAGTGTTTCAAAGCAGATTCAAAGATCTTTGAATACTTTTTGAACTTCGAAGACTACTTAAAAATGCGTTGCAGCTCAGTTTGACCGTCACATGGCATACTATGCCATACACCGTGTGTGGCGAATTACATGGACCAATCCCAATTATGCAATGAATGTCCAGACTCTAAGGCTTGATGACGAACATGCCTGCAACTGGCGACCAGTTCAGAATTTGACCGGTCCATCATGTTAATCGTGCTACCTGCCTAGCGTATACAGTTTACAAAGAGAAGTTTGTTATCTAACATAGCATCAAAAGGCCATATATATAAGCTACCCACCAGCCATAGCACTATGGCCATCGGCCCCGCGCCCCATTGCAGAGGCGGAAACAACAGCACCCACAGCAGTGATTCTATCACTGCCATACTTGCATCGAAGGCGCAAACCCCAAGCATCCATCAAATGCCGAGTGATGTATGGGAGCACACATCTCAACTGCTCAGCTGAACCCCAATAATCATCCGACACAAACCGATAAACACGCTTTTGACTATCGACTATAGCATGGCATGCATTCAATTTCTGAGCACATTCAGGAACACATCGAATACCATTATACATGGTTGACCTCAGGCTCTGCAACCCAGGGCAATCAAACACAAAATGTGCAAGTGTCTCATCCGCAGAGGAGCAAACGGGACACACACTACTAACCACACGCTCTGGTGAGCTTCTTCGCCTATCTATGTCAGGCTGTTGAAATCCAACTGTGTGTGCATGCACGGGCAAACACGACAATCGAACTCGCAACAATAACTCAACACCATAGCAAGGTGACAACCATCGTAGATATGGACTAGAAGACTTCAACGATAACTTCCTCACAATGGCTGGGTTGACCCAGTCAACATATCTCTTTAGTGTGGTCTTCTCCAACGGGGTGATCAGTGTCACATCTTCATGCCACACTGACTTCACTCGGCTTTTCCATAGTGGCATATAACATTTCGTGACATATACAGTTTACAAAGAGAAGTTTGTTATCTAACAGAACATCAAAAGGCCATATGATATACAAGCTAAACAGCTACTGTCGAGGTTTTGGTAGTGTAAGTTTGACTTCTACTTGTGAGACAGGATGGAATAGGATTTCACCACCTGTTCAACACTACCATCAGCAGCAATCACAATGGAAACCCTAGTGACAATACCAGCATCAAGAGTAGAGAAACTACAGTCTCATCCCCTGCCAGGAATGATTTGTCAGCTGTCATTCCAACTCTATTCATGCGCACACCTTGAGTAGAACGTGTAGCATACCCCAGTGGGTCACCCAGGTTGCCAACTCAGCAGTGTCCAATTGGGTTGTAAGTCAGGATGCAATGCTTGGTACAATGCAGTCAACCAAACATTTTTGCCACTGCATGCAAGGAACCGCAAAGCAACAGGTTATACAATGATGGGCTAGCTTAAGGGGAGGTATACCTAATTATTGCAGGGGCTGGTTCTGGGCCACCCTAGGGCCTATGGAGGCCCGGGGGGTACCACTGGACACAGCAGCCAGCATAGGCAGGGTCCGAGGTTGACGTGGGGTTTAACTGCTAAACCCTAGGTTTGCTGACTCAGCAAAGTCAAAACCCTTTGGGCTGCTAGCTCATAAATCCCCTTGCAGCTTGAGGTAAAAATTTGGGGGGGCATTCTCTAGGGTGCCCCAACCCAGAATATGCAAAAAAACTGGGTCACTTTCTGTAGCTACATGGAGATATCCAGCATGCCGTTCTATCTTCTGCTGTAGAGCAGTAAATATGGGATCGTTGATATCTCACGCCTGATACCGAAAGTCGATGTAGTTCTTCGCATTGACATCACCTGGGAGATGTCAGCAATTGCCCAAGACAGGCAGCGGCGTGATCTGCATCAAGGGAATATAGATAATGACCCTCAAAGATGTCAGGTAAGCCCCTGCTGCTGTCTGCCGGGCTCTGATGCGGGTAAATCGGCATTTTTGGCGCCTGCAGCTGCCTGTTCAGGGACCAGCAGTGCTTGGGACAAAGTATGGGCCATGACGCTCAGCCTGACCTAGCTGGCGGTGCGCAGCACCCATGTTTACCAGCAGCGGGGCCCATTAGCGGACGTGGTCCCAGCTGGTCGCCTGGCTGGGGTGCAAGGGCTCTTGCGCAGAACGCTGCCGGACGCTGCCTTGTAGCTAGAAAATTGCTTATATGACGCTTACTGAGTGGTCGAGCTCCATATACTGCTCCAATCAACTGATAAGCTTATCAGCAGTAGTACAGTAGTAACAACAAAGTGTAATATCCCTGAAAGAAGACCAGGGCCGACAGGTGTCTACCCAAGGCACTAGAACCATGTTGCACATGCCCAATGTTCAGTTTGCAATCACCTGCCAACATGTTGCACATATGTTCATTGCAGAAGCTCCACAGCCGACTTTTCGTCAAACAAGCATCATGCACTGTATGTGGCACGAAGCTAGCACACCACACATCAGCTGTGTGGCTGTCATCACCATGTATACAGGAGTGTTATGAACTACCAATATATGTATGTTCTTAGTAACGGTGCTAATGTTGGAGCAAGACTCCACAAACACGACACATACCAAGTCGGCAATTGGGTCACTGCAGCAGGCATCCACAAACATATAGGAACAGGAGTAGGAGCTGCGCACAAGTCTTTGGGCTGCACCGGCGTTTTTTCAGGCTGGGGCAGGAAGTTTCCGTGTTGCCCACACTGCGGGCGGCACCCTGCACAACAGGTTTTCTGGCCGGCAGCTGCCTGAACACAATCAGCAAATGATTGCTACATGCTACAGACCTGCACTCAATCCCCATGTTGGGCCAGAATAACATCAATAATATCACCGTCCTCAATGCCAAGATATGCTAGGGTTCGGTCCGGGTCAATACGGCAACCATCAAGAAAGAAGCGTAAGTCGTAATACTCAACATCAAGGCCCTTCTTACAGTGGTAAGCACGCAGGATACTGTCCGCTTTTTGGGTAGGATCGACTTGGAAATGCATCTCTTTGCCGTCAAACGTGAACTTAAATATGATGCTTATCGTGCGCTGCAAGTCTTGTGGCTCCTGCTTTACATTTTCACCCTGGTTGCTGGCTGCTGTTGCTGGCAGACACTGGCGCTTCTGCTGGGTGTCGTACATGTGGCCAGGCCGTTTGGCTGGCCCAGCAGCAGGGCCTGCCGCTGCTGCGGCTGGGGATGCAGGTGAAGGCGGAGTGCCTGGTCCTTGCTGCTGCTGCTGCTGCTGTGTGTTGTGCAGCTGACTGTGTATTGATGTGTGTGTCGCATCAAACTCGGCAATCAGCTGCTGCGTGGTCTTGGGGGTACGGAACCTACGCACACACAGCCATCGGGTCCATGTCAAAAGGATGGAGATGATCACGTGCACGTCATCACAACGTATGCAGCTCATCGCTTGCGTCAGGACATAGGGCAACGGCGGCACTTACTCTTGCAGGCATGGCTCATATCAACTGGTCTGGCAGCCGTCGCACACACCCACAGCCTCCTTGGTCATGTGAAGCCACCCAGATGACGCCCCAGCAGCAGCAGCTGTTACAAAAGCGACAGAAGTCGAAGCTTGCCTTTACCTCTCTTGTATTAAGTTGGCCGCTGTGCCAGTGACCTTGGCTGGTGACAGCACAGCATCAGGTGCAGCATGAAGCTTGAAGCACAATGACAACCTGCTGCTGCTGTCATTGCTGTTGCCTGCTGCTCCTGGCACCACAACCCTGTGCATTGCTGCTGGCAGTCGTCCTGCTGTCATATAGCTCAGGGTGTGGCCAACAAGGATGACTAGCTGACCAGGTGCAGGGTTCACAGGGATCCAGGAGCCATCACGACTAAGCACCTGCGATGCAGAGAGTATGTGGGTGCATCTACTTGCAAGATGCAAATGATGCTGTTCATTGTCTCAAGCCTGTGCTACACAGAAATTCAACATTGTTGTTGGCTGGGAAGCCTTGAAAGCTAACAAAAAACGTGCAGGATGTGCTCATCATGGTTAGGTGTTTGCATGAGACCATCATGCAAGCAGATGCAGCCTGGTGCGCACCATTATTGGGCATCCTCACCTGCAATCCTGGAGCCGTTCCGTAGATGACCGTTAGCAATCCCTTGTCAACGTTAGTTTCGCAGCCTTGCAGTGCATTCCAGCTGCTGCCTGCCATTGCTGCTGCATCAGCAGGAGTTCTGTAGCTGTTGATGTGCAGAAGGCTTGTACTGCTGCACTGCTGGTCGTTGCCAGGCTTCTGCTGACCCAGGAGATCCCTCAGCTGTGGGGCTGTCACCTTGAACCCGTTGCTGGGCTTGAGCACTGTCCTGAGTGTTTCAATGCCTATCAGCTGCAGCGTGCTGTAGGCCTGTGGCAGTAGCCAGATGAGGAAAACAACATGAGGCAAGGTACTCAGGCGACACATGATATGTTTAGCGTTGATTCGGCAACGGGCGATGTGCTGCGCTCACAAAGACGCCGATAGCTCATTTCAAGCATGCAGTGTGCTACCAGTGGTATCAGTGGTGGACTTACTGTCTTCACAGCCAGCCGCAGGTCTGCTCGCAGTGCGGAGCCCTTCCATGGATATGAAACCTCAAGGAGCTCCTTCGCTGGCAGTGAAAGGTATCCACGCCCCGTTCCGGCTCCAGTCTCGCTAGTTGTGCGAAGCTTCTCCTCTTGTGAGACACCACTGAACCAGGCTCTGGAAATCTCAGCAGAACCTTGTATTTCATCGCCACCTTCAGTTATATCAACAGTGCAATAGCCGTTTGCGGCCAGCTGCTCACAATAAAGTAGCATCTTGCTGCCAGGCAAGATTATTGGTGCAGAGACCTACTCGAGCCACACACTGAATGGAGTGAGGACCCCTAGGTGGCTCACAGGAAGCAGAGTAGTTCGCACGAGCACCAATATCGCAGGTTTGCATTTGGATTCATTTATATATATATATATACAATCCTATAAATGCCATAGATGGCTTATTTGTAACACTTGAGGGGCGAACGACAGTCCATGCCCAAACTCCGGTTGAGACGTCCACCTTGGGCTGTGTTAAGGAAATTAGAAGCAGTTTGGAAGCTTATTAAAAGCCCAGCGGTGAGGACCGCAACTGCACCGGGCCCGGGAGGCTCGCAATTGTCCCGGGCCCGGGAGGCATCTGAGGCTACTGCCAGGGTTCTTCTTTTCTGAGCAGCACCAGCACCCATAACAAAGATTGCATTAAATTGATGGTGCTCGATGGCGAAGCTGCAGCATCATCAGAACCGGCTCAACGTCCGGTTAAGTCTACCAACAGTAGAGACCCTTCAGCACTTACCAGGAGTGTCGCCAGTGACAGGCCGTGGTTGCAAGGCTTGTGTGCAATTGCAACACTCTTGAGCCAGGGGATCAAAAGCACAGTCACATGTTCATGAAAAGCACCACTGTCAAAAGTCGACAACACAAATTGGTTATTGTATCTGTATATATAGATACGGCCTGCTACCAACCAACAAGCTTTTTCAAAGATACAAGAAAGCGCCCACCAACCAATGCCCTCTGTGCGGACTCGACGACGGAGGCCATCACGCAGTGAGTGGATGCGCATCTGCCGGCATGCCGGCAGCTCAGCGAACCGGTCACCCTCCGCCACAACACGGCCGCGTCAGCAATAGTGGAGGCCATCAATGCTGGCACCAAAGGATGCCAGCTAATACCAGCAGACGTAGGCGTCAATAGACGACGTAGAGCCAAAGGGATACCAGTGGTATCATACCACAGCTCGACCTCCACCGCGGGGTACCGGAGAGCGTTCTGCCCCCTGGCGTGCCAGCAGGAGTAAAAGCAGACAAAGTATATAATAAAAGCTTGACTCTGTGCATGGTTCTTCGCATGTTGACCAGCATCACCAATGGCAGTCGCCGACTGTGCCGTTGGGACTTCAGGCTGTTACTAGTAACCATACAGTCTGTACTTCAGACTCACTGAGTACGGAACTGCCAGTGGACGGTCCCGGAGTAGTACTGAGTCCTGAGGAGAAGCATAGCCTCAGTCACTAGTAGCAGCTGGGGCTGCCAGTGCCAGCGTTTGTCTCTGCTAAGTGACATATATAACTGTCAAGAGGATGCATTGTGACTGATCATGAGATCAATTGATGCTTTTCGAAATAAGTGAGACTCTATCAGTAAGTTACTGATTACCGCTGCCTGGTTACTAATTACCGCTGCCTCTTTTAATGCCTTTCTGCTGCTGCTTCTACAAGTCTCAGAACCCTCCATGCCTCTGTCACAGACCTTGAAGGTACACGCTTAACATGCCTATGTAAGTACTACTGGATTAGTCAACAAGCATAGGTTGTATACAGCCTGTAGTACGTAGTTAACGTACTGAACATTGGACTTCAGCACTGCTGGCAGGGTCACCAGGTAAGCCCAGGGCCGTGCAAGCAACGAGTGCACAGTGCATGTGCTGCCGCAAGTGCTCTTGATGGTAATACGCGACTGACCCAATCATTGAGCTCTCCTGCAAGGGTAAACATGAAGTATAGCAGCAGTACGCATTACCACTGCAAGTCGGTCGCTGGTGCCGTGATCACGTTAAAGTGCTTTCCACCCACGTATAGTCGAAGACGCTCAACAAGGTTTTGGAAAGCAAGCTCTTACTGTCACAGGCCACAGACGGCTTGTCCTGGTTTGACTTGTTTGACGTCCAGACGTGGCGTCGATTCGCATGCAGAACCCGAAAGCGCCAGTGCTATATGTGGTCCTCGGCAACTGTTGTGAGTCGTGTGCTTGCCTGATCTCTGGTGCTGCACAGCCGAACGCTCGTGTGCTGGCATTGCTCACCACGCTGTCTCGACCGAAGCAAGCCTTCACGAGGCCCTGCGGGGCCCACGTGTCGAAGAGTAGCTCCTAAGCTGATAACATGAAGTGCGAGACTTGCGACTTGCCTTTCGACTGCGGCACCAGAGCACCCTTGGTGCTGCAGTGCGGGCACACCTTCTGCAGAGACTGCATCACACGGGGTGCCCAGCGCAAAGGTCACGTAGAATGCTTCAAGGACAGAGTTAGAGACAGCAGGAGCGTGGGTCAACTGCCGCAGAACTTCTCTCTTCTGGAGGCTACAAGACTGGATGTGGCTGCAACTGCTATGCTGCGAGGGCTCAACATAAGCCACAGCATCCTCTTAGACGACCGTGAACTAGAGCTAACAGACAGAGTGATTGGCAGCGGCGCTACTGGTCAGGTCGTTGAGGGCTTGTACAAGGACAAACCTGTAAGTCTGGTGTGCTAACATGCCCAGGCACATAGGGTTGCCCGTCACATATGTACAGAAGCTGTTGCAGCACATATCCCACGTTGGACTGTGCCACGTGGCAATCACAGTATGAGCACATTGGCTAGGTTCTGCAGCAACTTTGACTAGACCTGCGATATGGGGTGTACTAGACATGGTTGCACATGTGGATGATGCAGATACGAACTTCGGGGCCATTCCATGCCTAGGTGTTATCAACTCAATTTTGACAAGCCTGCAGCACCAGCTTGCACAGAGGATACGGTCTCAGGATGAGCAGGCTGCTTGTTCACAACTTGTGTTGAGCTTCTGCAGGTTGCGGTGAAAGTGATTGACTTGGGTGAAGCGCCTCGGGCGGTGTTGCAGACCCTGGAGCGTGAGGTGGCAGTGGTGCTGTCGGTGTCTGGTGAATGCCGGCACACATGTCAGTACAAGGGGGTGGCTATCAGAGGCAACAAGTTCTGTCTGGTCATGGGAAAGTATGACAAAAGCCTGGCCAAGGTCATTGCTGAGGAAGGGGCGTTAGGTGGGCTTCATGTGCCAACGGCTGCCGCAGAGCATGACAGCTTGACAGCATCACATAAGTTAGGGCATGGTGATTCACTTGCCAATGCATAGTTACGATGGCTGCTGCTTGGTTTGTCCTGATGCACTTCACTGGTCACTACTTGCCAAGTCTCGCACTTTGTTTCAGACACTCAGAAGGCTTGCTGCTGAGTCAGCTGGTGCTGCTATTTGCTTGTGCATAAGCTGTCGGTGCTTTGCAGCCGGGCAGGCTGCAACAATGGTGCTCCCCGCTGCAGACTGAATCACGGATGCTGGGATCACAGACAGTCGCTGCAGCAGCAGAACAGCGGCAAGTTGGGCTTGCATTTGGGCTTTGCAGGTGGTTTACCACAATCGAAGGTCAACCGGTACAGCAACCAGATCCTGGCGGCGCTTGCTGAGCTGCATGCTGAAGGCATCATCGTGGTGGACCTCAAGCCTCAGAACTTGCTGCTAGACACTCGCCTGAATGAGCTGGTGCTCACAGACTTTGGCCTCAGCAGAATCGTGAACCACACGCTGGGAGGCTTCAGGCCATCAACTATGCAGGGCACACCAAACTACATGTGGGTGTCACGAGTCCTTTCCTTTTATTACTGCAATTACTATCTTATCAAAGAAATCTCTCATCCTATCAAAGTGGCCAGCAAGTTCAAGTCACCACAGTTCGTGATAAGATGTCTGAGATTGTTGGAGGGAAGCACCTCGCACCTGTATGAACCGTTCATGGCCAGGTCAATGCTTTCATGAAACTTTTGATCAACTGTTGAAAAGGCCTGCCAGTACTAAGTGAAGGACACTATCATACCATGATGGTACCATTGTTGAACCATGCTTATGATTTAGTTTCACGAGAGCACTAGCAGAATCTTAAACTTGATTGAATACGTAACTTGATTGAGTCTGCACGAGGACTTGAACACACTGGGTCATGTTGCTACCGTTGCCCGGGCATTGTTATGCTCTCCAATGCCTCAAAGCGTGCATGCTATGTCAGCAAATATGCTATGTCCATATACCATGATGTAAGTGTCTGCCTGCTGATGGCAAAAAACAATTGCGAAGCGTGGCAATGCTGGTATTTGGGGGTTGTGCTCCACATCATGACACTATGTTCGTTGTCCTGTGCAGGTCTCCTGAGCTGATTGACACCCCTGAGTCAATAACAGCAGCTACTGACATGTGGAGCTGGGCTTGCACTGTCATACACATGGCAACAGGCCAAGTGCCATTTGCTGGCCTGAACATGATGCAGATCAGCAGGAAGGTAGGACACATGTGTCAAACGTGACGCTCGGCAGCGTCACATCAGGCATGATAAATGTACCGCACACTGTACTGTCAGGCAGTACTGTTAAACACTGCAGGTAGACATCTCAAACATCCCTGGATCAGTCAGGTCGGCATGCAAGGCTCGCAGCCCACAGCAACGGGAGTGCACGATGGCAGCCTTGAAAGTTGTACTCCATGTTTTGTCCGACAGTGTCATGGTCAACTTTCTTAGTGTTGGTGTGCATGGATATACAGGTGTGTGACCGACGTGAAAGCCCTGGAATACCTGATCATCTGCCTGCCTTCATGAGGGATCTACTGCACAAGTGCTTGTCACACCAGCCAGCCGGCAGGCCATCAGCTGGTCAAGCAATGCAGGTTTGCACAGGAACAGGGGCAGATCAGTCTATTGCAGCAGTTGTCCTGGCCTTGTTCGCTGAGGCGATAGCTTGCCCTTGATGCAGCTGCAAGGGCGGTGCTTTGCTTGGTAGCTGTGTGTAAAGTTGATGGGTTGCTTGGCTGCCCCTATGGCTGTTCATGGTGTCTGGGGGAGTCCTACTGTGGCATCGTTATGTCATGACGCTGGGCCTGAGCTTTGACATCATGCGCCATGCACTCCATCATGATGACAGCACATGCAGCACACATCACGATATATATTTTTTCTCTTCTTGCTGAATGCAGGACATGGACGCTGCTGGGAGAGAAGCAGCAACAGCAGCACCAGCAGCGGCGGCGGTGGCGGAGGCGGCAGATGGGGCCTCAGTTGAGGTTGGCAACATGGCTGAGGTCCGCAGTGCGCCACCTCTGCCAGAGACAGTAACACCATCATCGGATGCGTTCACGGACAGACTAGGTGGTCTGCCAGTGTCCACCCCTCAGCCGGGGCAGATCTCTTCTGACCGTCAGGTATGTGTAATGGGCGGAGGCAAGCTCGCGTATACCAAGCAAAGCCTGCAGTGTTGCAGTTATACCCGAGGTTGCTTTTGCTATCTTGTGATCTTGCAAAAGGATTGCGCATGCACGGAGTCACTGACTTGAAGTTTTGGACCAAGAAGCATCATGAGCAGAGCTGTGTTGTCACAACATAGTCACTAGGTCACAAACTGGTTCCTGCCGTGCATTTGAATGTATCATGCAGGGCTTTACCAGCACAAGCAGCGCGCCATCAACTGCACCGCAGCTGCCCCCCCACACCCCCTCTCCGCAGTTGCAGATACCACAACAAGCACAGCAGTCACCAATGATTACCAGGCTAGGACCACTTCAGCTTGATGATGTGAAACAACTGTTGTTGGCTGGTAAAGCTCAGATATTGGGGACTGGTAATGCAAGTGGCAATTGCATCCCATCCGACTCAGCGCTGATGGAGTGGCATCCAGACAGCAACCCTGTCAGTTGGGAAGGGCTGTGTTGGGAGCTAGTGGGAGGCGTGCAAACTTTGTGCGGGATAAGTGATTATATAAGTGATCACCACGGTAGCTTGCCGGAGTTGTGGTGTGGACTGACCAGCCTAACTTACTTGGAGCTGCGCGGTCGCCTTTTCACTGGCACTAGTTTGTCTGGCCCTTTGCCTTCAGCTTGGAGCAGCCTATGCAACCTGAAGGAACTGAACCTGATCAGATGCTCGGCTGAAGGTACTGTGCCATCGGACTGGAGCTTGCTAACTGCCCTCACTAAGCTGCAGCTGGATCACAACAGGCTTTCAGGGCCTTTACCAAGTAGTTGGAGTGGACTGGCATCTTTGCAGCACCTCTCACTAGAAGACAACCAACTCAGTGGGTTACTGGCCCCAGAATGGAGCAGTCTAACAACATTAACATACCTCGACCTGAGTTGGAACTGCTTACATGGGGGATTACCACCGAGCTGGTCAATGCTCAGTAGGCTCCAATATTTATACCTGGCCCACAACAAGCTCGATGGTAATCTCCCTGCAGAATGGAGCAGTCTAACAACATTGGCAGGCCTTGACCTGAGTTGCAACTGCTTGCATGGGAGGTTACCATCGAGCTGGTCAAGGCTCAGTAGGTGTGATCTTAGGTTGTGATTATTTACAGGATCACTACACCAACACCTCGCTTGTCACCTGCTGCAGCAGCATGTGATCTCATACTAATCTTGTTGTGCCGGCACCAGCACTTGATTGTCTGTTGTTGCATTGAGAACCTGCTATGGGCTCGATCACAGCAGCGGCAGCATTGGAGCATATGTGTGTTACAATGTGCTCTGGTGTTATGTCAACACCTGACTGTCTGCTGTTGCTGTGGGAACCAGGGCTTGGCAACAGCAGCAGCGGTAGCAACATCGGCGGCATGTGTGTGCTGGTGTTATGTCCGCACCTGGTTGTTTGTCGTTGCAGTGGGAGGCTGCTATGAAGTTGGCAGCAGCAGCAGCGGTAGTAGCATCTGTGACTTTGTATCGGCAATCTGACAATTCAGTGCCATGAATTGTCACTGTTGCTGTTTGGTCTTTTTTCATGGACTTGTTGCACTTATAGCGCTGGAGGCTCCGGGTGCCGGCCCGTTGGTGGGCAGTCTGCGGTATGTATGCCGATGATGTTGGCTTGATTAGTACCAATCATGGCCAAGCCCAGGGCCTGCTGAACTGCTCGGATGTCTTTCAGCACCTGTTCAGCATGGCAGTCAACATACAGCAGCACAAAACATGGTGTGTTATGTTCCGTAGCCCTGGTGTTCAGTTGTGTACGACTTTGCCTCCACTTACTCATCGCGGGCTGACTCATTTTGCACTTTCATGAGTGCTTGACAGGGTTTCATCTGGTCTTATCCTTTGTTGGTTGCAATCGGTTTCCTATCGGGTGTGGAGAGTACCGTACTCTAGAATGATTCTAGAAGGTGAGGTATCCACTGTAACTTCTCTCTCTCTCTCTCTCTGAAACTGCAGGCCTTCAGGTTGCAGCGGATGCGTTGGCGTGTTCTGGCCGCAAGGCGCTGCGTGCACTGTTGCCACGTTTGCTTCAGCATCAAATCAGTCAATTTGATTTGTGTTGCCGCATTTTTGATGTACTGATGGAGCCTGTGCTGTCGTATGGATCCCAGGTCTGGGGTCCCGACATGCTTCAAGGCTGGCTTCTGAGAACTGGGGGTGGTTAGTGTCATGCTGATCAGACGCATTTCGTGCTCTTGGGCCTCACATCTAGTGCTTGAAAACATTGCTGTAGACAGACCTTATTGCGTGAGTTTCATCACATCCCTATGTTCTCCCTACGTCAGTCTTGCGGAGACTGGAAAAGGGAGTGGACCTTGCCTGCCACTTTCAAGACTGTCAGTGAGACACCTACAGAAGACTGAGGGAGTCTGGGTCTGCGGGGAGGCTCAGTCTGTGGCAAGACACAAAAGCAGACAGTTTGGTTTGGCCGGATTTAGGGGGACTATACCTACGATGGTTGATTGCTTTTGACAGCTGGTTGGTGGCAGAACTTGGCAGGCATGGCTGCGTCCAGATGGCCTCATCAGGCTTGGTCGGCCGACATAGCACTGATGGTGGCGGGCTGTACTAATTGCTGGTCTTATGAGTTTCTGTGTGTTTGGAGCGCCTGGATGTGCTGTCTGCAGTGCAATGGCGTCCGGGCAGTGCCGGGGTGTCTGTGGTGACAGTGCAGGGTTTGGTGGTGATCAGAGGGGCGGTGCAGACTAGTTTGAATGAACCATAGTATGGCCGCTGCTTGTTGACACTGTTGGGCCAGGGTGTGGATCCCCGGGCAGGTGGGGCTAATCAACACACTCGTGCACATGTTATGGGTGCACCGCTTGCCGGATGATGTTGCATATACTAGAGAAAATGCTCCGAGGTACCTCACGTTATGCATGCCATACCAGCAACTACAATGGTTAGCTAGATATGCAATTAGGTGGTCAACCTCCTGTGGGCAGAAGCCACGCTGGTGGGCGCAATGGCCGTGTGTGCATATTGTGTGTTATCCCGGTATTATGGCCATATTGCTCTGAAAGTAGGGAATCCTTCCCTGGAATATGACAGAGTATTCCCCCTCATATTCCTTAGGTGCTAAGGAATATGTCACATATTTCCTTAGCACCTAAGGAATATGGGGTTCTGACCCCTG
>NSMO01000308.1:0-18276 GCA_002588565.1 Coelastrella sp. UTEX B 3026
TGGCTTGCGCCAACAGTATTGGCTTTAGCAGCTACGGCGATTTTGATCCTGCAGCCTCTGACTGGGCATGTGCACAGTCACAAGCACGTATGGCTGGAGAGGCTACTATGGCCAAGGTCGGTGCGAGGCTTAACCGCTTGTCCATGGTGTAGATGCAGCTTCCGTATGATACACATGCTGTAGGTTCCCTGCCTGATTGCCTTGTCAACTTTCATGGACCTCTGCAGTCATACACAGTGCCATGTACCTTCCTTTCTTGCAATGGGAACTGACCCGCTTGTGATGATGACCTCCAAACCACCATTACAATCAGCTTAGTTGAAGTGACAAGCAGGTGCTGCTGTGCACTGCATGCCTGCTGAATCAATTTTCAGAGGTCAAGCGTCTTGTAATTCATACTGTAGCCCTGTGGTCATCGGTTCTGCGCCTTATTCCCCAGTAACTTCAAGTCACTTTCGGACGCTGCTGTATGTGGCAACTGCTGCAGGCGGTTCTGGCTCTACTGGTGTGGTGGTCTCACCATCAAAGACCTTCTCATAGTTGCCTTCTGGGCAGCAGCCAACGCAGTCTGGCTCTCAGCCATTCTCCTCCGAGCCAAGGAGAACCTTGCCTACCGGCTAGCAATGTTTGGCCTAACACAGCCGACACCATCAATCATGGCTAAGGTGGTGGCGAGGGCGTTTGGGTCACTGCTGGCGCCAAATCTTGTGATGCTGTTTTACCCGGTCAGCAGGGGTTCAGTGGTGCTGCAAGCCCTGGGCATCTCGTACCCTGCAGCCATAAGGTGAGGATATATCAAATAGGAGTGGACGGAGGTCACAGGCAACTGTGCTTCTGGAATTTTATGAACTATTCTGCTGTGGGTGCTGCTGCTGCCGTGGCAGCACAGGGTGCAGACACGTGTGTGCCAGGCCCTCGAGGCATGGGTTGTAGGCAGGTGTTCGGGTGTCTTCTGGCATCTATTTTCTTGGTGCTGTTTAACCCGGTTAGCAGGGGTTCGGTGGTGTCTCATACCCTGCAGCCAAAGCTGAGGACGTGTTGATAGCCACGGCCGAAGTTTAGATCACAGCCACATGTGCTTCTGTCAGAATTTTTGAACTTGCGTCTGCTGCAGCTGCTGCTGCTGCAGCTGCTGCTGCTGCAGTGGAGTGCAAACATTTGTGTGCCGGGCCCAAGGGGCTTTGTTGTAGGCGGGGTGTTTGGGTGTTGCCTGGTGTCAGATCTTGCGATGCTGCTCTACTCGGTTAGCAGGGGTTCAGTGGTGGTGCAAGCCCTGGCATATCGTACCCTGCAGCCATACGGTGAGGATGCGTTGATAGCAGTGAGGTTCATCACAGTCAACTGTGCTTCTGTATATACTTGAACTATTCTGCTGTGGGTGCTGCTGCTGCTGCGGCAGCGGCAGCTTTGGCAGCACATCACTGGAGAGTTCCCTTCATGATTTGTTTGATCCATAGTTCACCCACTCTCTACTGCTGCTGCTGCTGCCGCCAATGCAAGGACAAGCATGTGGACATGCTATTCTGACTATAGCTTGCCGTCAGCTCTTCTGCTGCTGCTGCCGCTGCTGCTGCTGCTTCAAATACCGTTGTACCATTGTGTGGTACCAGGGTGTGGTACCATCGTTGACTTATGTGAGATCTTATATATGACACATAAGGTGGCTGACGGCACCTTGCTGCTGCTGCTGCTATTGCTGCTGCTTCAGATGCAAGGTACCACTGTTGACTTAAAAATCATATCTGTTGCACAAGATGCTGACTGCACCATTCTGCTGCTGCTGCTGCTGCTTCCAGGTACCACCGCTGGCTGGGCCATGCCGTCCTAACCTTCGTCCTTCTTCACGGCGGCATGTACTGGTCCGCCTTTATCTACGACGGCGTGTGGGTCCAAGCCGCTCTCAGTCGCGACGAGGATGTTAACCATTTGATGGGCAGCATAGCATTCGTCTTTGCTATGGCTCTGTGGCTGTCCGCGTTGGAAGTCAGCCGGCGTCATAACTATGTTATTTTCAAAACCATGCACCACGTAGGGTTTTGGGGGTTCCTGGTCTTTGGCTGCTGCCATTATTGGGGTCTAGTGTGGTACTTCTTGCCGGGGCTTATGCTGTACGCTGTCGATGCAGTGTACAGGTTACATCAGGTTGCTTTTGTCGGCAGCAGCGGTGTTGACAGCGACAGCGCGTATGCAACCGACATTGGAAACCCAACTCTGAGCAAGGAAACTCCATCCAAAGCAGCATATTCAGTTGAGATCTTACATGCAGATATCAGTACTGACCGATCCATGTGTAGTCTGGTACTGCACATCCCCCAATATGCTGCAGCAGCCAATGGTTTTATCTGGCTTTGTGTACCAGAGATCAGCTGGTTTGCATATCATCCATATACATATGTTGCCGTGCCTTGGTGGCACCAGCAGCAGCGGCGGGCTACCCCAGCAGCAGCAGCAGCAGGAGGTGGTAATGAGGCAGTGACAGCAGTGGTGGTGCACATCAAGGGCTATAACCGATGGAGCAAGAAAATGGTGGCTTTGGTGGCGGCCAAAGGCAAAAACTTCAGGTCAGTCTGGCAAGATCTGTGTAGAAGGGATGGAGTCTGGCTATGTGCTCTCCGAAGGGAAGTCTATGACTGCATGTAGTACATGCAGTTAGAGTGTGCTGTATTGATAAGCGCTGGGCATCACACCTGTGTGCAGCATGGTGTTGATGTGCATCATTGCATCTGGTGCTTATAAAGTAACTGGCTTTAACAGAACAGGTCAATTACATACTAATAGGTCCTTTAGTACATGGACTGGCTTACAGATGCCATAGTATGTGTTTAAGCCACATGTCCTGTGCTGAACGCCGTAGTATAGCTGTTCTAATAATTTCAATTCTCAACGCGGATCCACACAAAATCCCTGGTATCATACTAAGTTCTCCAGGCAACTGCTTCACTTGCAGGTTGAAGGTCCAAGGTCCTTATGCTGAGCTCCCAGGACCGGTGATGGGTCATAATCTGGAAGGCAGGGTACAGTCAAATGCTGCGAAGAAACATCTACCCAATGGAGTCATCATCATAGCAGGTATCAGGCTTCTCTGATTGCAAGTTTAGGATGCTAAACACACAATGGATTCCACGTATAATGCCAGGGTAACTTAGTGACTCACAGTCAAATGCCGCGAAGAAACAATCCAAACAATGGAGTTGTTATTGTAGCAGATACAACATGGTTGCCATGGCAGGGCAGGGTTTTGTGAGTGCGCTTTTTTTTGCAATGCTTTATATAACTCTGTGTTGTTCCAGGCGTCGTACACGCTACTATGTTGTCTGGAACAACAAAAAGTTATATCAAGCATTGCCAAAAAGCTTGCACGTGTGCACGGATGACTTAGTGGAGTTGTTACAATGTGGTTATTCCTGCATATTTTCAAGCGTTCTATGATTGTTAAAGATCGTAGCAGCCTGTCTATAAGAAATACAGGCTGCTACGATCTTGAACAAACAAGAACGCTTGCAAATATACGAAAGATGATCCAGAGGTTACAGTGGCTAACTAAGCTTTGCACGGTGTGTGAACAGCATGTTTCGGCCTCGGGCCTCTGACCCCTAATTGATCTGGCACCTTGGCATCACCATTGTATGCTTACAAATATAATAGATGCAAAAGGTCACCTTTAAATACTTTCACCATCTTCTACAGTGATCTTTGCAGGTATGCTGTCTGTTAACGGTAGTGTGGAGTCGCCTCGACACACACATCATCCTCCCTGAACTCACACTAGCACTCTATCGAAAGCGCTGCGCGGAGCTCATTCTTTGCTGTCAGTTCCTGCACTGAAGCATGTACACATGTGCTTGTTTGTTTATGTGATTTTTTCAGGTGGTAATGGCGTCACAGAAGCCTTTTCAGTTCTGTCAGAGCTCTGTGCTCTTGGATGCTCTGTGCGAGGCCTACCCGCGATACTCATCTGGAGCTGCAGGCATGCAGGGGAGTTTGAGTTTCTGGCGCCTAGGGTTGTGGCAATGGCCAGAGCAGCAGGAGTGCAACTGACAACTAAGCTATATTTCACCAGTAAGTCGAACTGATATAGGCAGCATAATCTCAGGTTATTGCTATTGTGTGTTGTTTTTTACGGGGGGGGGGGGGGGGGAGGTTTTGAAATGCAGTTGGCGTAACAGAGGGCTTCTCAAATATGTTGCCGCTTCGGTGTTCT
This sequence comes from Coelastrella sp. UTEX B 3026, assembly GCA_002588565.1. NCBI lineage: Eukaryota > Viridiplantae > Chlorophyta > Chlorophyceae > Sphaeropleales > Scenedesmaceae > Coelastrella > Coelastrella sp. UTEX B 3026. Next base: position 4,202 of record NSMO01000308.1, read on the forward strand.
GAGGCGTTGATTGCGTGGTCTACCTATCCTGTTGATCATAGAGCTGCAGGCACACGAGAAATTTTGAGCTGTTGGCATTCAAGAGCGTTGCACAGGCAAAAGCAACCAAAGTGTACCTCACCAGTAAGTTATAACAATGCAGCTAGTCTCTACATTCTCAAGCTGTTGCTATTGCGCGGGCGGGCGCGGAGGGGGGGGGGGGGCGTTCAAATGCATTTGGCGTAATAAAGGACTTCTTGGTTCTGTTAGAGTTTTGTGGTTTAGGTGTTGATTTGGAGGTGTATCCTAGTGATCATGCAGCTGCGGACTCATGAGAGAGTTTGAATAGCTGGCACCCCAGACTGTTGCACTGCCGAAAGCAGCATGCGTGCAATTGACAACCGGACTGTATTCAAAGCATGCATGACGACTGTTTGTGAAACATGTACTTGCAACGGACTGTGGCATGTGCAGGCCCAATTGCCGTTTTATCCAACAAAGCTCATTCCAGCAGCCACCTAGCCCTGAAGCCCTCTGATGATGTTGCTATCAACATTACAACAGCTTCTAGCAACAGCTCAACAGCCAGCAGCAGCAGCACTGCATCATCAGCAACCTGTGAGTCTGCAGATTCGTCAACATATGCAACAATCAGTGCAGAGCACGATTTCACTCAAGAACACATACAGACGGAGCAGCCCGCTGCAGCCAAGACAGCAGAAACATCACCACCACCAGCAGCAGGAGCGACAGCTGGCTCAAACCAAGCTGGGAATGCTGCAGCGGTAGCAGGGTATGATGAGACAATGATGGTGACGAGCAGTTTGTGTCCGGTGGTGGCGCTGAGCAGCTTCGCTGGCACTGCAGTTCTCAAGTTCATGATGCAGCTGGTCATGTTTGTAGGTGAGTTGGCGGCTCTATGAGCAGCTATTGATCTGTGTGAACAGCTGAACGACATCAAGTTACTGCAGGATGGGACTGCTGTCCAACATGTTACTTGTGGTTTTGATGTTTATGTCTTTGCCGGGTGGCGGTGCAACCTAGCTGCTTGGCTGATCAGATTAACATCCTGTGGTGGCGCTGAGCAGCTCCGCTGGCACGGCAGTGTTCAAGTTCACGATGCAGCTTGTCAGGTTTGTAGGTGAGTTGGCGGCTCTGAAGCAGCTTTGTGTGTGTGAAACAGCTGAACGACATTGGTAGTTACTGCAGACTGGGACTGCTGTTGGTGTTTATCTTGTGGTTTAATGTTTATGTCTTGGGCAGGTGGCTGTGCATCTTGGTTAATTGGCTGATCTCCGTGCTCTGCTTCACGCTCGTACACCCAATCGAGCCGCTACCAACCAACCAGACTGGTGCTCAGGCCCTGCCGCCGCCCCTGTTGCTTGTCACAGACTGGCTTGCTGACTAATCACCCCTCCTTGCTGTCTGCTGTCGCAGGTGCCTTCTGTGCCCTGCTGCTGGCCCGACACATCACTATCGTATCCCCCGGCTACCCCCTACCAACCGACAAAATGGCGGCAATCCATTTGGGCCTCATTATCGCATTCATGCTGGTGCCTGGATTCATCATACTGTGGACAAGTCTTCTCTTCGTCAAGAAGCGTCATAACAGGAACGTAACACGTCATCAGGCACAGCAAAATGGTAAAGCTGGTGATAGCGGTGGTTTTGCAGCTGCTGGCGTTGCTATGGGTAATGCAATCACCACAGGCAATTGGGGGAAGCTTGTGCCCGTGGCTGATATAGACAGCAGCAAAGACAGCAGCAGGGATAGCAAGCCAGGACTACAGCTGGTGATCCCTGAGGGCCAGGTTGTTGCTGATCACATGCAGTCATGTGAGTTCAGTCCTGCAAAGGCAACTGCCAAGGCTGAGGATTGCAGCACTGTGTTAGATGTCTACTCAGGCAGGCCGCCAGTGAATCAGCTGGTCCAAGGTTGGCTACGCACCCTGCAGCAGCTGCCCCAGGCTGGCCTTGGTCCTGATAAGCAGGCTGGAGGTGGTCGCGTGAGCTGCGCTGTGTACGCTATGGGGCCGCCGGCGTTGGTTGCTAGTGTGCAACAGATGTGCGATGATGTGAATCGTAAGCATGTTGGTCAGAAGCAGAGAGTTGCTATGCACTTTGAGCGCAAGACACATGAGTTGTAGTAGGTGGTATTACACGGCAACATATCTCGACTGCTGTCTGTGGTCATATATGCGTGCAGTGGACCACGCATGTGGGGGCTGGTTGGTGGGCTGCGCCCCTGCTGTACCCTAGTTGGTGGGCTGCGACCCCGCTGGCTTTGGTTACTAATGTGCAGCGGATGTGCAAAATGGGCATCCTCCTGCATTTGTCAGCTGTAAAGATGTTCTCTGCATGTGTCAGCTGTAGAGAATTCAAACGCCTGCTGGCTGAATGGCTACAGCAGAAGCTGGTCAATCGTATGGTATGTACTTTGAGCAGTTTTTATACATATATTGCAGCATATCAGTTGCTATGATAGTCTGCTGAAGACCGTATGCACCATTAGTTGCTAGCGTGCAGGTGTGCAGCGGATATGTGATATGAGTGTTCTCCTGCATCTGTGAGTGATATTGAATCCTACCACCTGGCTGCATGGCCGCAGCAGCAGCTGGTCAGCAGTATGGTATGTACTTCGAGTAGTTGTTATACATATTTCGCAGCATTTCAGTTGATATGATACTGTGCTGCAGACCGTGTGCACCATCAGTTGCTAGCGTGCAGGCGTGCAGCGGATATGATATGAGTGTTCTCCTGCATTTGTGAGTGATTATGAATCCAACCACCTGCTGGCTGCATGGTCACAACATAACCTGGTCAGCAGTATGCTATGTACTTTGAGCAGTTGTTAAACATACATTGCAGCATATGAGTTGATATGATACTGTGGTGTAGACTGCAGCATTGCCAGCGCATCTATCCTGTTGCATGGCTTAGTCACTTTCACTGTGGTGCAGATCAGCGTATTATGAGCGATATACACATGAGGTGTTTTGACAGATCAGCATTATATACCCGACTGTTTCTGGCTGAGGGACGAGGGGGAATGCTCAACTCATCTGCACCATTTGTAAGGCCCGTGTGGATAGGGCATGCCATTGCTGTTGGTTCTGACGCGTTGTTGGCACGTATCTCCATCAACAGTCTTCTGGATAAGCAGACAGGATGGCATGAAATTTCATGGTGGTCTGCACTGTATGTTGCATCAGAGAGCTGTGTATAGTTCAGAATTGTTCTGCGAGCGCATGCAGCACCTCATGACTGATCAGTTATTATCTTTGCAGCATTCGTTGAATACAACCGTTAGTAGCATTGGGTACAACCTTGCAGATCGCAACCATTTGGTGAATGGCAGACCGTGGCATAGCACAGAAAGCAAAATATGATTGATTACAATCAGTGCATGCACCTAAGCTCTCAAACTATATATATGGCTGTACAACATGTTATCCTCTGAGGTTCCCATATGTGGGGTGCATTTAGATTGATGTGTGGGTGATGGGTTGGCCTAGAGCAGGCTGTCCCAAGAACTCAAGTGGCAGGTTAAAATGGATGTATGCTCTTATGTTGTGCATTCGTAAGGGACTATTAATGCATAGCATGATCTTGTGTATTTGACAGTATTGGTTGCCCATGCGTTGCCTTGCAGGCGGGTTTCATAAGACTACGTGGTACTGTTTGATTGCATACCAAGGGTGATGTGCCTGATGTCTGTACAAACAGTATACTGTGTGCCAGGAAGCATATTGAATAAAACTCACATAGATGTGCATTGAAGTGTGCTCTCACTTGCTGCTGGTGCTTGGGCTGCAATGCTGACCTGTCTGGCTTCATACGTATCATACTCCCGCACATGCTGCTTGACGTCTTGAATGCAGCTGCGAGGCCAGCCTGTGGAATCGAATCATTGGCCTTCTCTGTAGTATCGTTCGTGCCACGAATGATTCAACGGTTACAATGGTTGTAATGCATGATTGAGCAATTGAAGTTAGGCCTGCTGTTTCGTAGGCAACTATGCGCTGCAAAAGGCATTTGCAAAAGCGCTTGCAATGTCAGTGACAGCACACTAACTGCGTTGCCGGCACTGCCGGAGGCTTGCAGAACGTAGCTGTGACTTCATGCTGCATCCTATAAGCAAAAAGAACGTATCTCAGTTCAACTTGTTGCAAGTTGAGACTACTGCGCGATGCCAGCACTTCGGGCCGGCGGAAAACGCGCTAACAAACGGGGCACTTTCACGGCCTCGATGGTATCGATATCGTACTTTTATCACAAAGCGATCGCATCGAGCATGTTTGCGCGTGTACAGGACGTGCCCTGCGGGCTTGTAATCCTGCTTCTGAGACCGGCAAACATGCGCTTCCAGTGAGGGCAATTTATGAGCCTGTCTGGTATGAAAGTCGCATTATAGTACACAATCCATTGCATTCAGCATGCTTGCGCGTGCATCGGACGTGCCCTGCGGGCTTGTAATCCTGAATCGTTATGAGACCGGCGTAACGTGCGACACGTGCTATCGCACGTTGTTTCACACGAGAATCACAAAACAGAGTTAGCTGCAAGTTATGTGGCTATACATTACTCGAAGCTGCATCGAGTCGTTCATTGCGTGAACTGGTATGACGAGCACGGGCAGCTGGGCCATGCCCCCTGGGACGCACGCCTGTCTGGACAAGTGCAGCGACCCACCCTGCAGGAACTTCCACAGGACAGGCATCAGGCATTTGCAGCTGCAGCAGCAGGGCAAGGTGCAGATGGCCTCTGCGTGTGCAGCAGCACCTGGTCCAGCGGCCGCTGGCAAGGATGCAGCGCTGCCAGTGCTGTGAGATGTGCTGCTCTTCCCTACAAGAATGCTGCTGTGTGCCATCTGCAATGCTTGCTATCACACCTTCTGCCTGCAGCGTTAAGCCAGCACTTGCCTGCATTCCGGAGGTTTGCTGGCTGTGCCATGTCTGTGAGCAAGCGGGCGTGTCAGTGGTGCATGCACAACAAAGAGAACATCAAAGCAGCAGCAGCAGCAGCAAAGCCTTGTCAACCAGCACGCATACTTCTGCCTTTGATCCATGCTCGCTTTCAATGTGCACAAACTGTTACGAACTACTTTTTCTTCTGTTAACAGCAGCGGCCACATCGGCAACATGGCACCCTCCAACCGTCAAACGTGTTCAGCATGCAGGTGGCAATACATATGGTCCATCTATCCTGTTTGCATTGGCTCAGTCTCTTTCATATGGTCCATAGCAGCACCGTTCGGCAGTGCAGGGCCAGTTGACTGCCTGGCATGTATGATTACATTGCAGGCCCTGTTGATACAGTGCAACTTAGCAGTAGTCCCTCTATCTGCCACGACAACAACATCAAACACAGCAACACCAACAACAACTCAACTTGCTAAGTCCTCTAGTTTCGTCCCGGTATATATACCGGTATATACCGGTGGCTGCGCACTTGCCGAGTAATGTACAGCAGTTTGCTTGGCATACCATGTTGCATGAGCTAAACTTCACTTTCCGAGTGAATGCTATGGCACTGCCAAGCACTGCCAAGCAATCTGCGCCAAGCAGTCTGCTGGACGCCAAGTGCAAGGGGCACTGTTAGTGACAGTCTGTTACCCTGGGTTTGTGAACATTGCAACGACCTTGAATAGCACACAACCGCAGCGCAGTGTAACAATTCGACACTGGTAAAACCACTGCGAAGCGTTGAGCTCAGCATTTGCTGACCATCATGCGTACGGTGGTCTGAGAACCCACAGTGTCCAAGCACCTTGAGCAAATGGGTTGTGTACCATGCGGATATGCAACAGTGCATAGTGAGACGGCCCAACTTTGCAGTCACAAGCAGCATATAGTCTGTCACAAGCACAAGGTGACCAGGGGTAATAGCCAGTCCCCAAACACCTCACGGTACGGGTCTGGCCCAAGCGGGACACGCGTGCTGGAGGGGTGCTTGGACTGCAGCTGGCGAATCAAACCGCCTTCACAAGTACAGGCCAGACCGTTGATGCTGCGGTGAACGGGCCAGAAACTAAAACGGGCTGTTGGGACCAAGCTGCTATGCAACGCTCACGGAACTATTCGTGACATAGGTACGCCAGCAAGCTCTCGGAACGGCAGACCACCACGATAGCGAGGGTGATTGGCAACAAGATAAGTGTACATGATGTGAAAAGGAGATTGGGGCTTTCAAGTGTGGTCCCCAGCGCAGACACCGGGGTTTATACGACTGAAGCAGCACTACAGAACGTAAGTAATTGAGCAAACGAGTCAGGAAATAGGTAAAGACGTCAGTGAGTGAGCAACAGTCGCAAAATTGGCTAAACCCCAAAACCCTACAATACACTTTATAGATGTGATTTGCCAGCCCGCCGTCATCAAGCACGGGGTCGTAGCTCAGATGGTAGAGCGCTCGCTTAGCATGCGAGAGGTAGGGGGATCGATACCCTCCGACTCCAATTATGTTTGGTTTTTTGTCGTATACGCACATGTAGTATAGCTGTTTTGCATTACTCGCCTATGAACAGTGCCAGTCCTTCATTGAAAGGCCAACGCAGTAAGCTGTACGGCAAGCAACCTAGGGCTATCAGAAGGTCAGATGTTGAAGTGCTGCCTTGTGTGTCGCATCTTTGACAGATATGCATATCTGTGCTATCATGGCGTGAGTTGGCTAGTATCAACCCCACTGAGTGGGTTGTTCCGCCTTGAAGGCGCCCCGGAGGGTGGTCTAATCTTGTGGTGTCAGTGTGGCTGAGCCACCAAGTTCGTCCCAAAGGCCTTGCGGCCGGAAAGGGTAATTCTTCTTCTTCTTGCGGAAGGGTTGTGAGTCTCCCATGTGTAATTGTATTTGCTCAGTATGGCATGGTGGCCAGCTCGGTTGTCAGACAGCACAGTCACACCCTGCCATATGTGGCTCGTGGCAGCCACATCATTGTTGCGGCGCTGCTGCATCGCTGTGCAGATAGCCTATCTGTGGCACAAGCTGCTGGACCTTGAATGCTGCTATTTGAATATCTGCAGCTGCAGCACATGATCATTCTGCCTGAACATGACATTTCTTGGCCGAAGAAAGCGGCTTTGAAGCGGCTTCAAACAGTACAGAAAAAAGCTGCGGGACAACTGTATAGTTCTGTTATGGTACCACAGCCGGATTCCTAGTACTAGGGCCTAGTACATCATGAACTAGGTAGTCTCATTCGAACTGAATACATCAGAACCAGGCAGTCTCATCGCAGACAAAAAAGACCACTGGCACACAATGCGCATGTGGTACCATAACAGAACTCAGTTGCATTATTGATTGCCACGGTCCCAAGTACACCGTGATACTATAGTGTTACAAGACAAGCAAGATGATAACTACAGTCGGGCTGCAGGCTGCCTGAAACCTGCTTAGTAGTGGACAGCCAAAGCAGTTTCTCCATAATATTAAACATGCCACTGCTTGAACTAACAGTGGCCACTTGATCACAATATACAAGAACAGTGCCAAGTTAGCAGTGGTTACTTTTTAAGAAACACCCCAAATCCCTCTGTATACTTCACTGGGCCAGTGCCACTCTTAAGATACCCTCCATAGTCATTGTTCATATCAAAGCCCTTGCACTTCGAGTTGTCATTACAAGCATCTGCAACACTCGTCAGATCGCCATTCACCGGGCAGAAGTCCTGCTTTTTGCCACTCCAGTCTTTGAAGTTACAGTCAATGTTGTTGTTGGGCAGGCTACGGCGCCTTTGGAAGCTGTATGTGCCTGTAGCAGCAGCAGCAGCAGGAACAGCAGCAACATGGCAGTGAGTCTTACTCTGGTCAGCTCTGTGTCACCCTTACGCCAGCCGGCTTTGTCCTTGAAAAGTGCAACACTGTTCAACATGTTTCAAGCTATCTGCAGATTTGGGTACACGCTCTTGCAAGAGGCTGCTTGCAGCAGTCATCCTGGAATGCGTAAGCTGCTGTAGTACAAGCTACAAGTCAAGATTACAGCAAGCAAGACAGTGGTCAACTGCAATACATGATGCATCCTGCAAAAAAGGCTCGATGTTGTTTGCGTTGTTGTTGAGCAAGCAATCCGAATCAAACTTTGCAACCATCCAAAAAGCACTCATTGACTGCAGCGGTTGCAGGAGTCGCATTGATATGCTTGCTCAAAATAGGGCTTCCAGGGCCCCTCGGCCCTTGGCAAGGGCTGAGCAAGCCTGCTCAGCACCTGGGCTGTCAACTGCACCATGTATCTCGGCACCAACAACACGACAGCGCACGGCCAAGCCAACAGCTTGCTACTAAGCCCACACTTTACACTTGAGATTTGACCATAGTAACTACCGTCACTATATGGTATAGTGAGCATGCATAAGGCTGGGTATTGGGCAAGGTCTTACCCAATACTCTGGAAATGCAGGTTGCAGGCCATTTCAGTAACTCACCATCGCAGTCCTTTGTCCCAGCTTTGCAGAATGTAGTGAATCCTGACGTGTACTCTGCAGCACCACCTTTCTTCAAGTAGCCCATGTTGGAGCCCTCCATATCAAAGGCAGTGCACTCAGGACTTGCATCACACGCATCAGCAACAGCAGTAAAGCCTCCATAAATCCTGCAGCAGCAAACAATAGTTGGTATAGCAATGCACTGATAATGCTTTTGAATGCTTCTGCTATGCTCAACAACAGAGGCGGATATTCATAGTGCACAGTTTTACCGCTCATTACTGGTGGGGCTTTACTTCCCTGGATGGTCAGACTGAGTCAGCACACTAGCTTATTTGCAGGACACTGACGCACTACCTAGCATTGAGTGAGCCAGGGAAGAAGGTGCTTGATGTTGCGGCTAGCTAGAGTACACAGATCAAATCCCCCCGGCTGGCACAAGTAATAACCTCAGCTTCCTAAGCAGGACACTGGCGCACTAGCAGGATCGTGGCACTATGCTCGCAGCAAGAGGCAAACCACATCCATGTCAACTGCAAAATGCGGCTGCCTGCCATATGCTCACAGAGCTTATGCTGCCTGTCACCTTGCTGCATCCTGGCACACAAAAGCAAGGTGTGGGTCATGTGTATAGCAGACGCTCAGTAAGCTTGCACCCATCTACCGTTAGTACTGCTCACCTACAGAACGGTTGGGGTTTGCCTTCCCAGTCCAGCTGGCCGCAGTCAATATCATTCTGCTGACCTGGCTTGTTTGGCCTGCTGGCACGCGTCTTCAGGAAGTAAGTGCCACCGCATGTTGCTGCTGTATCCGCAGCTGCAGGAACACAGCAGCAGAGCAGCGGCTATGACAACAAGTCCGTGACAACATACTAGTCCGGCTTAGTTGTTGGGACTTTGGGCAGAGACAACCTGTCAGTGTGTTGCAACAGTCTGCAAGCCTGCAAGGACACTTTGTGTGAGCTGTGCTGCAAGAACAACAGCAGCAGAGTGGATGCAGCTGCCTCCAGGTTCGTACCCCACAATGTGCTTGTCTGAACGACGAGAGACATGTTTTCATATGGTTGGCAGGAGTATGCTCAGCAGGCTATGTGCTGACGGCTTGTGCCGCATTCCCAGAACACACTGACAGCTGCAGGAACAACAGCAGCAGGACTACTGCCAAGTGCTAACGGCACTGGTGAAGGCTACTGCTGACAGTGGAATCTAGGTGCTGACAGAGTGGAAGTTCTTGGGTCACAGTTACTGATGTCCTGCAACCCTTGGACAAAGTACTGCCGCTGTATGTAAGCTGCTACTGCGTTTACTGTGCGAGTTCGGCAGCTGCCAGCTTTGACGATAGACTGACGCACTGGATGCAGGTCAGGTTGATTTTTCCCTTCAAGGTTGGTGACATTAGGTTCATAGCGTGGGTTCTATTGAAAGGGGTGACAACTGATACTGGAGAGTACACTGGTGATTATGGTGCTGCTGCGCAGGAACCATGTATCACAATCTAGCAAGCTGCCTGTCACTGTTGCGTGCTGCTTTCACTGTCACTAGCTCTCATATACAATATAATGTACAACAAAGGCGTTGAAGCAGTCATGGCCGTTGCAGGCATAGAGATACCTTCGAAGCGCTGTCGACACGTCATTCTGAGCAACTACCCAACTGCAGTGCTGTCCTGTAGTCAGTTCCCGCTTCCCGCATCATGCACTTGCTACCGGCTTCAAAAGCTAAATGAACAGTGTATTATCGATGAACCTTACAAGTATTCACCTGTTTGAGCTCCTAGGCCGCCAGCGACGAGTAGAATGTAGGTAATGACCCTGGCCGGCGACATGCTTTGTGTGGACCCACAATGCTCCCGAAGCTATTGAAGGCGTGTTATCAAGCCGTACGAGGTTGTCGTGAACACTGTAAGCGTGCAGCCCACACCGGATCGGTTTTGGCGCGCTCTTCGACAGCAGCTATGCCTCCTTAGAATGGCCCGATCAGAAGGCAGCAAGTTTCGTCGCACAAAACCAAGCAGCACTTCACCGAGCTCGCTGTCTGCAAGGCAGGCAGCACTAGGATGTCGACCTCAAGACGTATGCCGCGGTCGCGTAGTGCTGGCAGCTGAATCGCAAGCGGCGTGCCACGTGGCGGCTGGACCTCAAGATCTCGACCCAGTCCAAAGCGGTTTCAAGTTTATGTTGTTGCGGAATAGAGCGGGTTGGGGGGCTGGTGACGGCACCTACGTCGTTGAGGCGCTAGAAGGCAGGGCCGGTACGCCAGCTGGCAGACATACGATTCTGATCAGTTTGTCAGTGGTAGTCGGCATCAATTGATCGGAAGGTTTTTTAGCTCCGCCGTTTGCTTCTTTCCTTGTTCAACCACTTGTTCAAGCTGAGAACCAAGTGGTAACCTTGCGCAATTGGCCGCTTACTGCTTAGCATGGCTGCCGGTTAGCCACCATCAGCAGCACCCACGCATGAGTCTCATGTCGTGACGACAACTATTCCAACTTCCTTACAATTTCCCGTGCGATCCAATCAGTAAGAACAACAGTAGCATGTGCTCTGTTCTAAATCAAAGCCTGTACTGATACTGGCTAAGACGTACGAGGTTCAGGCTCCAGCCATGACACACAACTTCACAGGCAGTCTGTAACATATGAGCTGTCCTTGACAGGCGACTTGCCAAATTGCCAATTCGTGAAGTGATGACTGCCATTCAGGTTCAACATATCCTGTTTGCATTGGCGCTTTACATCATACCAGCTCTACTGTAAGCAGACCTTGAGCTTTCAAAGCTGTGAGTGACTCACAAGCCTGGCAGGCAGCAGCTACCACAAATCTCAAACATCATCAGTTTTTGACATAAGTAACAAAGCCCTCACGCACTCCAGACCCCGCTGACTCAGCTGTTTTCAGATAGCCCTCATAGTCATTCTCAACAGTGACAGCCTTGCAGCTCGGGTTTGCTGTGCATGCGGACAACTGGTTGCTAAGGTCCCCAGTCACAATACAGTACTTCTGAGGTGTGCCGTTCTCTTTGTAGTTGCAGTCTACATCGTTTCCTTTTATGTCTGTGCGGCGAAGCATGATGTATGAGCCTGCAGGAAACACAGAGACATTCCCGTCACAACACTCAATACCCAACTAACAAGGGATTGTATTAGTGTCTCCCGAGGTGACCAACGGGACCGGGTTTTGGCACTGGCCAGTGCAGCCTTTCAGCCATGGCTGAAACAACCTGTTTGGTCAGCTTTTTGGAACTAATCACAATCATGTTCGGGCCAGCTGTGGTGTTTCGCCATCCAGATTGGCACACACCAGCAGTAGTTAGATGTTCAGGCCAGTAACATGCCCTGAGGTTTGGGTCAAAGCCGCTTGTGCGAGCCCGAGCCTGTCCGCGGGGTCTGCGTCTTGGAGCCTCCAAGGCAGCACAAAACCATTTGCAAATGACTCACCAGTGCAACCTTCAGTACCAGCCCTACAGAATGTGTTGTAGCCTTCAGTGTAGGTGGGACTGCCCCCCGTCTTCAGAAACCCTGAATAAGAGCCCTCCATCACAAAGGAGTTGCAAGCGGGGTTGGCATCACATGCATCGGCAGCCTCTGTTACCCCACCGCTGATGCTGCAGCAGACATTAGATCAGCGCACAGGCAGAAAAACATGTCAAAATATGGCGCATGAGATATGTGCGCCTTCAATACAACCCCTTCGTTACGCAAGACTGCTTATCTGTTTTGCCTCACAGCGCTGTTACACCACCGCTGATGCTACAGCATGAAACATGGATGGGCGCACAGGCAACAAACATGTTATGCATTGCTTGTGCGCAGAGAGAATGATTTGCAGGCACTGCATGTGAGCTCTTCTGGACCATTACGAAGGACTTCCAGCAGGGTTGTTGATTTAGACGACGGTAGGGAATGTGAAGTCGACCCGACACACACATTACCCTCCCTCAACTTACACTAGCGCTCTCTTGAAAGCGCTATGCAGAGCTCATTCATTTATTCATTTAGTGAGGTATTATGTTACAACATTCAGGTGTCTCAACCTGCCCCAAGTATGTCACATTGGGTCTGGACGATTGTCACAAAGCTGGCAGCCCGTGCCTCACCTGCAGAAGGGCTGTGGGTTGCCGTCATAGTCAGTTTGGCCACAGTCAATGTCTTCTCCATTGATGCTGCTGCGCGGTGTCAGCTCATACCCTGGAAGCAGCACACAACAGCACAGCACATGCATGCTTGGAAGTTCCAGGCCAAAACAGAGCCTTACTTGAGAAAATTCCGTTCTTGACGTACAGCATGGCAGCTGGCAAATAAGCATTTCCAGCCGGCAGCATTTACTGATGTACAGCCTGGACGGCAAGTCCTGAAGGCTCAATACCTGCGCTGTGGTACCACAGTGCTAGCGGCCTGCTCATCACCTCTCTGCCTGACATAATGCGCCAGGAGGATAGCTCTGACATGTATAGAAGGATGTGATGCAAATTCCAATGCACACATCTTGTTGCCGAAACAACGCTGGTTTCAGCAGAACAGCTGACTTGGACAGCAACATGGGGTAGGATAGGGCAGAGAACGATCCCAAACCTTGTTTACGGCTTGGTGACCACACCTGGGTTGTTGGAAGTGGCTGCATGGGCATATGCGGCCAGCAACAGCACGGATGCAGCCCTCAGCATCATCATGCTGTCTTTCATCTGAAGGATGCGCCTTCGAGTCTGAGAAGGGGCACTTGAATCCTCTGGTTGAAGCCTGGATCCGGGAAGCTGCACTGCGCTGAGAAGCAAACACGTCCAAAACGACAAGCGCTACTCGCGCACACTGGCGATGGGCGTGGATAGGTCACCCGGTGTCGCTCGGATCTGTTTATGATGAATTGGCTACCATAGAGATCCGAAAGGCCAAACCCGAATGCCTTATATGTATATGTCTTGAATCTGCCCTGCAGCCGGGAGGAAGGGAACAAGCTCCGCAGATGCCGCAAGCTTATCGGAAGCGGGACCAGAGCTGGATTCCAAGGTTACGCGACTTCCGTTACCTGGTACCCGCCGTCGACGAAAGGCAGCAAGGGCGTGATTTCAGTCTGCACAGTTCACTTGCTGGTGCAGTGAATATGGTCTTTTGCTATATGTGTGAACAAGCGGTTGCTTTGAGTATCCCGGTTGATTGTAACACCGCCGCGGTACGGTACCGGGCCGGTACCGGCCTTGGCACTATACAAGGGTCCCTTGCATATATGCCATCGTCATCGATGTACAGCAAGTCGCGCAATGTGTTTGTTGGCATCAAAGATGCGCAATGTGTCTGTGGGCATCCAAGACGCGGACATGTTCATGGCCTCATCTGGCGCTCAATGTTCGCCCTGACGTTATCGCCTATGTCATGGTGCGGCACTGCAAACCAACTATCATAGGGAACTTCCCTACCCTGCACGGCTTGTTGTCCTGCTTGTCTGCACGGCTTGTCGCCCGGCTACCCTCAGGGCCTGCACGGCTTGTCGCCCGGCTACCCTCAGGGCCTGCACGGCTTGTCGCCCGGCTACCCTGCACGTCTTGTCTACGGTAGAGGTAGAGGCCAGGCCCACCCGCGTTATTTTTTTTTGAGAGAGGGTTGTTACACGTGGATACCTCACCGCCTCAGGCAGTACTCTCCACTAACCGGATAAAACTGAAGTGACACAGCCAACTGGCGTAA
>NSMO01000309.1:0-15631 GCA_002588565.1 Coelastrella sp. UTEX B 3026
CAGACTTGACCTCCGTGCCAGGAGGGCCACGGGGCACGCCAAGGATGTCCTTCACATCCGCCATGGCTGCTTCTTACTGCTGGATTTACGCTAACGCTTCACCAGGCCCCGAGAGGCCTGGCGGACGGTGCAGATGCTGTCGCCAAGCAGACTGCCAGGGCTGATGGACCGCGACCATGCAACGCAAGTGAGGTTATGAGTGGCGAGTGAGGTTATGAGTGACGTACGCGCTATCAATCGAATCCTGGGCGCAGAAGCGACGGTAGACTTTGAACTGTGCGTGTCACAAAGCAACGGTCTCGTACCAATGTCTACCACATTACAAGCCTACATATGCAGATTTTGCAGCTCCTGTCAGTGCTGCTGTGTGTTCGTGGTTGGTTTCGAAGGCTTGTCACTTTTCAACTGCCAATGTGACAGAACTTGCCAGTTTCGCCCCGCGCCTGCGCTGATTGAACCCCAAAGGGGTCAGACGCAATCATTGTGGTGTTCAATGGTAATTCTGTGGTATTGCAACGCAGCAACTCGGCTGCAGCCACAGGCGCGGTTAACCAGTGAAAGTTGGTGCAGTCCTTATGTGTGTCGCACACTAGGCACTCAGGCATGGCATTCACAGTGGCAACGGTTAGTAGAGTGCTATATGAAGATAACGAAGCATGTTTATTGCAACAGCAAACTGGCACACTACATTGCAAGCCCATCAAAGTGTCATCATTCACCCTGTACCGACGCTCCTGCCCCAACCAGCAGCAGCAGCAGGCCTCACGTCAGCTAGATCCTGGACTCGCCACTCTCAGATCTGAGTCTCTGGGGTATGTGGTGGGCACAGAGTGTCTTGGTGCTCACAGTGCTGCAGGCAGCAAAAATTCTTGTCACAATTGCACCGGCTGCAAACTCAAGCTTGATGTTGGCCTCTGCATCAAAAAAGCCACCACCCTGATTCCACAACATCACAATGTGACACACTGCTATACAATGCTCAATGATTGCATTGAATATCAGGGCAAACCGCAAATAACACCAGGCACAATATCAACAGCAATCCCGGGACAAAGCCCCACTGCGTGTCATGTAACATTCTGTATCAGTACATAATGCAAGAAAACACAACTCACGTGACCGTGAGGGATGCAAGCACTCCGTGCTGGCCGCTTTCAAACTTGTGCAAGAATTTTGTACACGTATGCAAGGCTAATGCAGCATGGCATTCGTGAGGATGGCAATGAGAGGCCAGAAACCGTGCTCCGACTAGTTAGATGTTGCCGACACACACCAGATGCATGCACACATGAAGCTCTGCGCAAAGGGTCACCTGAATACTGGTGGCCCTTGCACCTATGCAAGCTACACGGCTACATGCTGTTTTATCTGTTATGCATCTTTGAGCACAATCAGCACCTGTGTGCTAGCACTGTGCTGTGACTTTTGGTTGCCTCAATGTGGACCGACCTTGACGGTCAATCTTTCCAGTTTTCTGGAAATTGTGACTGCATGCTGGTTTTTGAATGCAGTCCTCTCGGCTTTTCTTGTGCCTTTGACCTATACCTTAATCTTTATGTCGTCAACTGTGGACAAAGCCTTGCTGGTATACAGACTGGACAGGCGGAAGAATTGATTACATTGAGATGGAATTGCCACTCTGTCAGGTTGCTCAAATGGCATCTGGTGTCAGACCAATTTGCCTCTGATTTGGGAACGATATCTGCGTCAGTTTTGGAATGGGCGACCTGACAGTTGAGGTTGCTTTCTGTGAAGCCAGCCTTTTGTTATTACTTGACTTTGTGGAGCTTATATAGTGATTTGACACAATGGCACCTTGCGATATCAATGTAAAGACATCCTGCTTGAACTGGCTTAGTCACTTTTACATTGATGCAGTGGTGGCACTGCTTGCACAGCTGAGCCTGCAGGAGGCATGTGTGTTCCTTTCAATTATGTGCAGCTTCATCTGATGCACTCGTGATTGCCGCAGTTCTGCATGCTTGCCTTGGAGGCGCTTTCAGGTTTCTGTACATGCTGGGTTTATCCCGGACAGCGCCGATCAGTGATTCCAGAGTTTGGCATGTCGTTGGATTTCTGTTGCGGGACTGGCGGGCTGTGCTTGTGTGTCGTAAAAGATGACGTGACCCCGTTTCTGCCGACCACGGATCACTGTGTTTATTCAATATACACAGTGCACGGTGCAGTTTTGTGAAAATCAGTGGTGCGATCATGCTGCCGCTGCTGTCGGCCGGGAGGAGCTTGGCCTTTGGTCGTCACTGCCGGTCAATCCAATCAGAGCAGCATGTACGCCGCAAACGGGCTTATTGTGCTCACTGTACGTGTCACGGCGAGTGGCTCGCGTACTACGTGAGCGACTCGCCGGGCCTGGCAAGATCTGGATCCGCATTTGTCCCGGCTTAGCGCCGATCCGGAGCCTGAGGACACCGCGGTGCCGGCCGGCGCTCGACACCCGCCTAGACGTGTATCAAAGGAAGAGAGACGGCATTACAGACTCCACTGAACGAACAGTTTTTGCGACTGGCGGCTGGATAGTGGACAGCACGTAGCATAGTCCGCACTCCCCTGGCGGACTGGCGCCCGCCAGTGAGCACTACGTAGCGGTATACCGCCTGCGGGAGCACTACCCGGCCAGGCTGTATTGCAGGCTGCGACACAGCACCGTGCTGTACGGGGATGTTCCCCGTCTGCCTTATGTAAGGGCACTCGCTTTGCTGTGAACGTCATGCTCAGCAGAAACCAACTACGCAGGAAGGCTGAGGGGCATCTGTTTCTTTGAAAAGACTTATGATGTACATATGTTCTTCTTGGCAATAAGCAGCACGTTTGGTGATGCCGCCACAACAGACTCCGTGAGGTGGTGGCGGGCTCCTTCATGTGGTGGTGGGATTGGCTGCAGCCAGCTGGCAGTACAGAAACATCATGTAGCCACTGCCACCACGATAGAAGCAGGCATGGCCAACAAGATGGTCAAATGTGTCATGTGCTGCTCAACTGTGTGGAACAAACTATTGCTCATTCAAATTGTTGTCAGACAGCCGACGGTAACAAGCGCGAACCTGGTGAGGGTGTTCAGGCTATGCTGCCTTGACAGGAGCGCGCTTGTCCGAAGAAGACTCTATGGTGGGCTGCAGTGGGAACTGTGGCGCCAAATCCAAGGTTACAGACAGACCGTTTGCATTGTAAGTAACCGCGCCCGTACCCGTGCCAGCACCAGTGTGCGCCGTGCACTGCCAACACTCAACCGTCACGGCGTGACTGTGCTCGTCTACAACTATGTGCGCTAAAGCCGATCGCCCGTATGTTGTGCTCACGGTGTCTTCAACGGCCAGTTATAGACGTCACGAAGATACCATGCAGCAGTGATGTGCCAGGTGCGGTCCAAGGACGCTTGCGGGGACGCCGAGACGTGAACAGGCCCAAACGGGGCAGATGGCGCAGCAAATGGGTTTTGAGGAAGGGTTATGCGCACAGAAGGCTCCGCGTGACGTGATACACAGCATCAGGCGCAAATTCAATCAAGAGGGTGGACACACCGATCCAGAGCTGGCCAAAGATGCTGAGGACAATATGCGGTAAGGCCACCAGCAGTAAGCAAGGCAAAAGCAGGGAGAGTCACTTGTCTGGCGCACCTCTGCTAACTACACCGAACATGCGCGGCGGTAATTGAAAGCATTGGAGGAATCTTTGCAGGCAGTTGATGATGAAGGCCTGCTGCATCCCTGTAATGCTAGCCACTAGCTTCTGCATGCCAGCATGATGGCACTAATCCGGTATCACCTGTGCCCAGCGCAGACCTTGCAGTCAAGTGCAGTCAGATGCAACCGCCTTCGCCCAAGACACAATTGTAACTCCACCTTGCAAGGTGGACAATTTCGGCCGCCAATGTAGGCTTGTGCAGTGGGTTTGCAAGCTAGGGAGCCATCGTCAAAGCATCCAAGTGCATGACATGTAACATGCATATGGCTGCAGGACTATCGCCGGCCAGGCACAGCTACTGAGCACCGAGCTGTACACAAAGCCCACCCACTTTGTCTTGGAGCTTGTACAAAACGCCGATGACTGCTCGTACGCCCCAGACGTGACGCCCCAGCTGCTGCTGCTACTTTGTGAAGGCGGCCTGCTGTATGCCAGCAATGAAACAGGCTTCGAGGAGGCCAATGTGCGGGCCATATGTGACATGGCAAAATCCACCAAGAGCCGGAGACTTGGGGCGTTCACAGGAGAGAAAGGTGTGCTGACGGGGCTGTCAAGCTGCTACTGGCCGCAGTGTTCGGTGTGCAGCCCAACATTCAGCATACATCCTTTGCAGCAGCATACCCATCACTGTAAAGTAAAGTAAAGTAGAGTAAAGTAAAGTAAAGCAAATTATCATCCTATAGTACAAGAAACTTGCCTAGTAAAATGCTGCGTAGCTGGTGGAATGACAAAAGTGGCAGGACACATCTGCATGTTAAACAATTGGTGGCATGTCTGGGTTGAATGTGACTGACGAGGTGTCTGGCAACCACCGAAACACACGTCTCACAAGCCGAACTGCATGATAGTTTGCTAATCGTGCTGTGATGTGTGTTGTGCGTAGTCGTGCCACCGGATCAATTTCCCGGTCTGCTACTTGCATCCTTAAAAGTCATTTGAAATTGATCTCAACAATCATACGTGAACCAAAAACATGTCGTGCAACTGCAAGGAAGCATGCAACCAGATGCGCTGTTGTTCTGACTTTAATGCACGCGGGCAGCAGGGACACTTAGCACAAGTTCCATTGTCTGCCCTGCAGGGATTGGTTTCAAAGCTACTGCGGTAGTGTCTGAGTGCACATACATTTTGAGCAATGGCTATGAGTTCTGCTTTGACATGCGACCAGATGCCTACCCTGTGCACACCCTTCCACGTGGAAGCCTTAGGGCTTGTATGTCCGCGCTGGGAGGAGAACTTGGCTGCAAGGATGGAGGGCTGGGTCAGGGACAGAGCAGCAGGTGATTATGAGTGTTAACAGAACGTTCTGCAAGGTGCCAAACCCTGCCGACCCTTACCAGTGTTTGCAAGTGATGCATGCTGTGTGCTTTCCTGCATCTAGTGTCAAGGCACAGGGCTGCGGTGCCTGCATAACTTACTTGTGTGCTGCAACCCAGGCCAGCAGAAGCAAGGGGTGAGTGCAGTTGCTGTGAACTGTTGTTATCGAGCACTGCTCAGCAGTGCTTCGGAAGCCAGAATCATGTTGACTTTGTGTGCAGGGCTGCTCTCTGATGACCTTCTCAAAGGCTTTGACACGCGGATTTTGCTCCAGCTGAAGCCGGAGTGTGATGTCCAAGGGCTGGTGAAGCAGCTGCAGGTCTTGGACCCATTCATGCTACTCAACCTTAGGAAAGTCAGG
Organism: Coelastrella sp. UTEX B 3026; assembly: GCA_002588565.1. Lineage (NCBI taxonomy): Eukaryota > Viridiplantae > Chlorophyta > Chlorophyceae > Sphaeropleales > Scenedesmaceae > Coelastrella > Coelastrella sp. UTEX B 3026. The sequence goes on from NSMO01000309.1 coordinate 5,378, forward strand.
TGAGTCGTCACCTAGCAACCTTCCGTTACATATGGTGTCTGCACAAAAGCAATGTGTGGTAGATGGACTGCTGCAGTACCGAGGCCACGTCCTTGCGCTGCAGCCATGCTCGGCCAGCTTGTTTTGCACCTTCAGGAACTGCCACCAGAGTTCAAAAGGGGTTACTCTTGCTGTCATGAGGCCCAAATCTCAATCTGCTCATGCTTCTGCGTTCCATAGGCACATGAAGGTGCTGATTGTTACCCCGGAGACTGCATATCAGCGCTGTTTCTCAAAGTCAGACCAAGCAGTGGGCGACAGCCAGGTCACAATCACACTTCAAGAGGGGCCACTTGGTGGCGAGGCCACTTTCAAAGCACACAACCTGAAGTGCCTGAGGAAGAGTGTGCAGGTTTGTTTGGGGCAATTGCTCAGCACTGTTGAGGTTCTGCCAACACGCATCGAAGTACACAACTTCAGCAATATGTTGAACAAGGGGTTTTGCTAGAGCCCAATAGTCCTTGCTCATGACTGGTGACTCATGCTTTGAAACACACTTGACAGCCTCTGTTGATACCAATCATTCAGGGGAGCGTGATATCCTTTTCAGCCTGCTGTAGCAGGATCACCTCGTGGTCACTGCCATGATCCAGGCACTCCACAGGCTCCCTACACTTGTAGATTTTGCCACAGTGCACACAGGCGTACGTACCAACAGCAAACTGCAGTCCGGGTGTCCCGGTGTGCTTGTGTCTGAGATACCCTCACCCAACTTCATGTATTTTAAGGCTTGTGTTGCACTTTGTCGATGCAGGTACCGGCAAAGATAGCTGGCAGTGAACAAAGGCGTGCTGGTGTTGATGAAGTTGAGATCGTGTTTGCGCTACCAGTTGCTGAAGATGGCTCCGCTGCACCAGACCCGCAAGCCCTGATGTTCTCCTTCTTGCCTGTGGGGTCATACGGCTTCAGGTGGGTTCAGACTGACCAGGTTTCTGCATTGCCTTCTGTGACAGCCCCCCTTGGATTGGGGACGTGTGCTAAACTGCCTGAAAGTGTCTCTAAGCAGTGTGTCATTGCTGTACGCGGCATACTGCCTGCTGTTGCATTGACACATGTGCCTTATGCTGTTCCTGCAGGTTTCCCATTCAGGCAGATTTCGTGCTGCCTAGCAACAGGGAAGGCATCTTAGAGGATAGACAGTGGAATCAGTGGATACGAGACCAGGTCAGTGGGTATCTCACTCTTGACGATGCCGTCAGTCCGCTTGAGTTGCCAGGTCACTCCTGCTCATCATCAGCACTATCATCTGCAGATGCCTCAATGGTTCGCGTGTCACTTGGGCAGCTGCCAGCTCAACATGTCACAGTCCATCCAGGGACTTTCTTGTACATGCAAGACTGCAAAGGGAAACCCCATTGGCAGCACGGTTTTGTAAGGTCCTTGCTGGTCACTGGAGATGAGTAGAATCATGCTGCCGATGGGGTCTCCCTTTGCAGACTTGCAGCCTTGGCATGCTGACACGCCATTCAACTTCCCATGCAAATGTGCCTACAAGCTGTCTGCTGCTGCCCTGTGCGCTGCAGCTGGCCACTGCGTTCACAGAACAGGGCATGGCTGCGCTGCAAGCATACCATCAGCAGCAACGACAGCCTGTCTGTGGCAGCCCTGGCATCAGCAGCAGATGCCTACTTCAGTACCTTCCTCTTCCTGGCGAGGTGCAGGACAGGTTTCTGGGCGAAGCTGCTGCAGCCCTGCTGCAACTTATGCAGGAGCAGCCGTGTGTGTTAACAGCATCTGGCCGACTGGCCACTCCAGCGCAAACCCTGCTGCCTTCACAGCTGCTGCAGTGGCCGGATGGGCGGACGCTTATCAGCAATGAATGGCTGCAACAGGGCCTGCCTGGTGTGCAGTACGTCCACCAAGATGTTCTGGGCAGCAACAGCAGTGCAGGCAGCCAGTCACAACGTATAGCAGCTGTGCTGCAGGAACTAGGTGCAAAGGCATTTGACTCAAGCACCCTGGTCAGCTGGCTGTTAGCAGATGGCACGCACCACCTGCTGCAGCAGCTGCCAGTGGTTGAACGCACAGAGTGGTTGCAGAACCTGTATAAGTGTTTCAGTGCCCTCATGGCACTGCCACGAGACAGCAGCATGTCTCTAGCAGATGTCCAGCGCTGGGGTCCTAAGCTAGCAGCTGCACCCATTCTGCAGCTGTACAGCAGCCAGCAGCTGGTCAGCAAGGCAGCAGCAGACAAGCACCTGCAGCTGTACCTGTGGGACTTCTGGCTTGGCTCAGAGTTGGACATGAAGTTGTTCTCCAACAGCAGCGGCAGAGCTGACCTGCCCTCATTGCAGTTTGTGGACCCCAGCAGCTTGAGTACAGAAGCAGCACCTGTGCTGTCGCAACTCCTGGGGCTGAAACCAGTCCCCATAAGCGTGTTGGTGGACTACATGCTGCAGATGCAGGCAACTTGGAAGTTTGAACACCAGATACATCTACAGCAGCTGCTATTCTTGTTCAGAAATTGTAACCGCCAGGACCTATCAGCGCAGAAGCTAAAGGACAATTTGTATCTCAGGGTAGGGGAGCGTTCCAGCAAGAGCTATTCTAAAACAAGCAGTGTGTGCATCCCGCTGAGTGTCAGTAGCTGCAGCATGCCAGCAGCTCTGTGTGGAGACCTCCTTGCAGCAGGCGTAGGGTTTGCACACCCACAGTATCTAGAATGTATGTCAGATGCCAGCGCAGAAGATGGCAGAGAACTGTGGTCCTGGCTAAGAAAGCTTGGGCTGAAGAATCTCACAGATACAGATGCTGCCCAGCATCTCCTGCAGCTGTATAGCAGTAGCGGCAGAAGGATCACACAACAGCAGCATATGCAGCACATCAGGTGGATAGCCACAGTCAGCATGTCGGAAGCACTGAATCACCAGCTTGGACGCAGCTTGTATCTGTATGGAGAGCAGCAAGACCCAGCTGACTCGGGGCCAGCAGTATTGGGAAAGGATCTCTACTGGCCACTTGAGCTTGGCCGCAGCAGTGCTGCACTTGTGGTGGGGATAGAGCGTCAGTTAAACCTTGCTGGAGTACAGTTTGTGCATGGATGCTATCGCCAGGGGTCTGCTGAAGAAGCAGCAGCGGTCAAGAAGCTGCTGTTGCATGCTGGTGTGCAGTCGGCAAGCCCTGTTGAGGTGAGAAAAGTCTTGGTGGGCCACACAGCACCTCTGTACGCACTGTGGCAAGCAGCTCAACAATGAATCTCAAACGGTTGGGTTGCAGTTGCTGGGGAGCCCTGCAGCAGGGGTGCTGTTGTCATGGTTGCAATATCGCAATGCACAATGCCGCCAAACCAACAAGAGCTTGCCTGCTTGCTCGTGCAGCAGGTGCCAATCATGCACTGCCTGCTGCAGAACACCGCGTATGTTTCATCTGTGTATTGTCTATTCAGGCCAAGACACTTGCTGTTCCTGCAACTGTAGGTGGTCAGGAGACTGCTCAGCTTGCATAGGAGGAGCGACACCCTACAACAGTTGGCAGCAGATATGAATGGGTCAGTGCATGATGTGATCTTGCAGCAACTGCTGTACTTGTCAGATATACGTGGCGCTTTGAGCCACTGCTGGCAGTCAAATGTGGCTGAAATGTGTCACAGCCAGTTCACACTGCAAAACAGCCGGCAGGAACTAGTACTGGCCAGTACGCTGCACCTGCCACCGCAGGACGCAGCAGACACCGACTTGCTGGCTGACCTCAGCAGTCATGGGGGTGGCTTGCAGCTGCTGGCGGCAGAATATGCCGCGTATGCAGCTGACCCAGAGCAACAAATTGTGCTAACAAAGCTCCTAGGCGTCAAGCAGGCAGACACTGCTGCTATCATACGTGCGGTAGCCCGGCTGCACAGCGAGTGCAGCAGCACTTTGAGCCAGGAACAGCGGCTGCGGCACCTGGCGTACTTGGCCAGACACAGCAATATCCTGCAAGAACATGACAACCTGCTGGAGCTTGTGCGGCAGGATGTCTTGCTACCCAGCTCATTGGGCAGCTACCACCGGGCCAGTCAGTTGTTCTTTCCCTTAGGCGAGCAGTTCAGCAGCTTGCAGGAGGACATGGATGCAGCGGGTATGCAGTTTTTGGACAGAGAGTTGACCAGCGGCCCTAGCACCATCATCAAGAGGCATCTCCAGAACACGCTTCTGCAGCTGCTGGGAGTGCGGTCAGTGAATGAGTCTGAAGTGGTACAGCACATCCTGAAGTTGTATACAGCATCAGGCAGTAAGCTCAACACGGAGCAGCACCTCGGCCATGTGAGGTTCATAGCTGCCAACTGGCACAACATCAGCAACACGCATGCTTCTGTCAAAGTTAGCTTGAAGCTTCGGGCCCATGGACCTGTGACAGCAAGCCCTGAGAGCAGCTGCAACAGTAGCAACAGCACTGTTGACAACAGCACATGCAAATGGGCGCCAGCTGGCCAGCTGTATGAGCTACCCACAGCCACAAGTGAGGCACAGTTGGTAGCCACTATGCAGCTGGCAGGGCTGCAGTTCCTGCACCCTATGTATGAGTCCGCTGGCTCAGATGCACAGCAGGGGCAACAACTCATGCAGTGGCTGAGGAACCTAGAATTGAAGGTGCTGAGCAGGTTGGATGCAGCAACAGCCATCTTGACTGCTGTACAGAAGGCTAGCGACAGCTACAGACAGCAACATCAGCTCTCACAGATAGTTGAGCATGCAGTGTACCTAGCAGGTGTCTGGGACCAGATGGGGCCTGAGTTGCTGCAGCTGGCCAGGGAAAGGTTCTATCTGGGGGTGCAGTCGGCAGACGATGGCAACATACCTCTGAAACTAGTGGGTGTGACTCACTTATACTGGCCTAGCTTGGGCAGTGACGGGCACTTGCACCAGGTGTTGCTGCCTTCAGAGGTCAGTTACATACACCCCTCCTACGCAGCACGGGTAGCACAGTTCAACAGCAATCCAGACACGCGTCAGCAGGGGCGGCTGCTGAAGAAGTTTCTTGTCCGTGGCTTGGGTGTGCTAGATAAGCCTGTTGCTGGCTCTCCGGAGCTGCAGCTGGCGATTGATGCTGGTGACCGCTGGCTGCCGCTGCTGCAGCTGATGGCGGACAAGTGGACCCGCTACAGCCCCAATGAGCAGGAGCAGCTCGCAGAGCAACTGCGCAACATGAAGGTGAGCTTGACACAGGGTCCACTTCATGATGTAGGACCCCAGCACCTTGTAGACACGATAATGGCACCTTGAGGTGTGTGGCAGCCTACCAAGGGCTGCTTGCTCTGTGACATGCACACTGACCTCAACAGCCATCAGTGGCATGAACTGAACAAGGATCGTCACAGAGGCATCAGAAGGCTGTGGTACCCTGCTCCTGCCCCATGTGGTGTTGATGCTCACTTGCACTCAGGTTTGCTTGCAACCTTTACTTGCTGCTTTGCAATGTACTTGTTGCGGTCCTCTGTAACATATCTGGAGAGTGAAAGGTTGCAGTCATTATCATGGCATTCTGCGCTTGCACATGCCCCTTGGCCAAAGATGCAGTTGGTCTGATACACAAGTTGACCATTTGAACTTGTGTTGCGTGCAGGTGGTCACCAGCAACGGCATCCAGGCTCTTTCCAGCTGCTTTATGCAGAGCAAGGAAATTGGATCACTTTCAGAGCTGCTGAAGCAGCTGCAGCTGCCCTTTCTGGACATCCCTGAACCTCAAGCCTCACACTGGAGCTTCCTAGCACAGTGCGGTGTTAGTGTGTCACTGCACTGGCCAGACCTGCTCGGCATCTTGGAGCATTTGAGCAGCTGTAATGCCAGCCCGCCACTGAGCAGCATGCAGCAGCTGTATGGTGTGGTGGAAGGCAGGCTCATGCTTGACCCTTCTCTAGCTGCTGCCATTTCAGCAGTGTTTGCCAACCAGCATGTGATCTACGTCCCACCAGCTGGCACTGGGCATGGTGCTGGACGGTGGCTAACCAGCAAGGATGTGCTCTGGAGCGGCAGCAGGGAACTCCTGCCGACTGTAACCTTCATCAAGCGATTATACCAGGTCAGTCACCAGGTCTCAGCATCGCGGGAATGCTTTTGGGTGTGCATCATCTGCGTGCTGCATCGAAGTTTCCTCTGGAAGGCTTGCCACTGAGTGCTCATCGGCTGTGGTGTATGGTTGCTTTGTGCTGGCTTGCTGACTGCATATGGCCCAACTACTTATGATGTGGCTTGCTCGTAAGCATGTCTGCTTGTGTCAGTATTGGGTGCCTGCTGCTTATGTTAACTTCGCAATGTTCTCGCTGGCTGGTCGTCTGCAGGACCAGGAGGCTTTCTTTCACAAGCATCTTGGTATACGCAATGCAAGTCTGGACGATCTCAAGGTGGGCTCATAGGGATGCAAGGTCAAGCACAGTCTAGGCCTCGCAAGAATGGGTGACCAGCATTTCATTCTAGCTGTTGCCCTGGCTTGGGTTTAGCTGGTGTCGTCGTGTTTGTTTTGACCCCGTATCTCACAGTCATAACAGCAGAAGCTGCAGCCTCCTGCGAAGTGTCGTGAGCAAAGACCAGGGGTGTCATGCCATAAACCTGCCAACCAGTTACCCTGCAGTGCTTGCGCTTTTGGCCACAATGCCTTACTCGGTATCTTCAAATTGGCTGTATGCACAACTGTACTGTGTATGTTATGTGTCATCGTCACAGAATTGATCGCAAAGCAGGGGGCAAAAAGTGCTGGGCTTAGACTGGCCCCAGCATCTTGTTGATCTGTCTTCTGGTGTGTTCTTGTTGCATGCATCTGCAGGATGAGCTTGTGACCTTGTCGCAGTACGCCAGCACCACACCAGTCAGCATCTCAGACCCCATCGTCAGCTTCACACATCTGATATATCAAACGTTGGCTGAATGTGCCGGAAAGGAGTCGATCCCGTGGCTTTCAGACCTGATGAGCCAGCAACCAGTACTGCTAGTAGCAAAAGGGAACTCCTGCTGGTTTGTTAAGGCCAGCAGTGACGTGTTTGTGCCGGACGACAGCAAGCTAGCTCAGCTCTTTAGTGGTGGTTGCACCATGCTGCATGTAGCAACAGATACCGTGCCGGCGCTGCAGCCACTGCTGCAGTCCATCAGGCCGGCTCTGCCACAGCTGTCCAGCAGTGTGCAGCGGTCGTCTAGACCAGCAGTAGCTGCAGACATCCCTGTGCATGTGGACCCAGCGTTGACAGACTTGCTGCATGATATGCTACCGTTTGCTGCTAGGTGTCTGTATAAGCAGCAGCCAGCTAGGTATAGGGCACTACTGGACAGTTCAGAGCTTGAGGAGTTGTTCAGCATGGTCGTTTGTGGTGTGCCAGGCCTGGTAGAGACACTGACCTTGGGCACTATCAAGCAGACACAGCCAGCCCTGGTATCCATACAGCAGCAACCCGCAAAACAGCAAGATGGCTCTGCAAGAGGTCTGAAGGTTATGTTTGTTGACAGCACCTGCAGCAAGAAGAACCAGCTGTTGCAGCGCATAGCAGACAGCTGTGCAGAGGCGTTGAGTGGGGGCAGTGGCAGTAGGGAGCTTTCTGGCCAGCTTTGCAACCTGGTGCTACTGTTGAAAGATGGAGACGCCGGTGATGCAGAAGATTGCTTACAGCTGTGGCAGATAGGGCAGGTGCCTGCACACCTGCGGTTTTGGCAGGTGCCGGATAACTCGAGTAACAGCAGCAACAGCATGGGGGTCAATGGATCAGGGCTGTACAGCACTCAGGGTTTGAAGCGTGCTTGGGAAGAGCAGGACGATGATGACACAGCAGATTCTTTGGCGTTTTCTTTGAATCAGGGGCCAGTTCTGCATAGCGTTCAGGTCCAGCCTGCTGAGTCATATGCAAGCACCAGCGCTAAGCCTGGGGCGGCTGAGGTCGTTGCACAACATCATGATGTCGCAAATGGTAGTGCTAAATCTGCTGATGATGACATCTCCCCATCTGGTGCAGTTGAAGACGCTGCTGACCGGTTTCGGAACAGGTCCCGACGGTCAGCTGACAGCGCCCGCAGCAGCAGTGGAGGCTCATACCATTTTGAGCGCAGGACCCTGTCTCATGTGCAGCAGCTCTCCAGCCACACAGCTACAATCACCAAGTCAAGCCATCTCGAGTTTGTTAGCGAGGAGGCAACAGGGCAGTCAGAGACTGCGCCAGATCTGCAGGTCAGCGTGCAGCAGATGCAAGCAGCAGCAGCTGCTTCTAGCAAAGTGTTTGACTTGCACAAGGTGTTGCAGACTGCAAAGATGGCAGACAGCACGACAGCTGCACTCAGAACAGAAGCTGCATCATGGCTGCTGAAGCAGTCTGTGCAATCGCCAGCAGCAGCTGCAGACTGTCCTGCTTGCAAGACGGCATCTGGAGCACGTGACACAAGATCAGGTCGCACAGACAGCAGCAGCAGCAGTGGTAGCAGCCAATCTCAGCAGGACAAACCAGCCATGTTAAGCAGCAAGACTGGGAGGGCAAGCAGTACAGCACTTGCAAAAGGGACTTACACAGCCACCAGGCAGGTGACAGAGGCGCTGTCCTTTGAGACTCTTGTCACAGACACCCTCGAGTTACTGTTACACACCCCAGCAGCAGCAATGGCAGCCAGCACCGGCAGCGGCAGCACTGATTGGCTGGACTCCAGGCTTACGGAGCGCCGGCAGCGAACTGGTGCAATGGGAGAGGTCTTCTTGTTCAGCTTGTTCAAGGAGATCCTGCCTGGCTTTGATGAGAGTTGCTGGAGGTCTGGGAATAGGGTCCACATTGGCCTACCGCCACCATTTAAGGAGCCATCGTTTGACTTCCTGTACGAAGACGTAGATGGCACCCTTACTGGCGTAGAAGGCACTCTGTGTGTGATTGAGTGCAAAGCAACAAGTGGTGATGCTGCTGTAGGTGGTCAGGCCCGGCCAACCCCGATAACGACGTCTGAATGGGAGTTGGCCCAGCACCTGCATGGTGATCACTCGACAGCATATGTCGTTGTGAGGGTTGAGAACGTTAGAGATGGGTGTCAACCTAGGATTGCTGCTGTGTTGGTGCACCCGGTGGAGCTGATGCATCAGGGAAAGCTGGCTATTACTGGCCAGCACCTGCATCTTGTAAGGTATCCGTTGCTGTGACTGAGAACTGTCTGTATGTCTGCTGGTGTGTGATGTTTGCAATGGTTGTTTGAGCGCTTGCTGAACCTGTTGAACCTACATCACTGCTTCTAAAAATGCACTATGCACATGCATGCCATCGATGGGGTCTAAGAAACAGCACTGTATTGGCCTGAATGGTCTCGTCACTGATTGCAGCGCTTGAAGGTATGTGGAAGTAGTACTGCAACCATATGTTGGAAAGCGTCTCCCTTGTATAGTTCTCATGGTTGTGCTGTCAGCAATGTACAGTGTACATCAGCAGCAGGCCTAGGCATGGACAACAATGTAAATATGATGTGATGTTATTAAGTATGTGTTAAACATTGTGTATGGTGGCATCCAGGCGGCCCTGTATGCTAAAAGCAGAACAGGCCAGGAACCATGTTATACTTATAACAGAAGTATAAATCTCTTAATACTTCGTGGACATAGTAAGCCTTACTATGCTCGGAGCGAGAGTAAGTATTGTAGTTGCGCACACTGGCAGTGTTAGGCTCTGGTGCAAAGTGGACATGTCGTACTGGAAGTTATGGGATTGACAGGCAATTTTGCTCTGGTTTTCAAATCATAACGTTGCAATGCATTGTTACCCTAGGGATTAGGAACAGGCCTGTTCCTGATTTGTTCGGCACACGTTGTTTGGCACATGGCAGCAGTTGTACAGCATTCATCCATCGGCTTGAAGGCGGGGTCATTGACAAATGTGCAAGTTACACCAAAGACCCGATGTCTAAATGTGCACACAAGCATTGCTGGACGTTGTTACCCGTAATGACAGAATGTCATGAAGGGAGTACTACCCGAATCGAAGAACGGTGACTGTCCTAACCTAAACGCGTCGTCCTAACCTAAAAGCGTGACCTAGAATGAGAGTCGCTGCTGCTGTAGCCTCGCGGAGCAAAGATAGCAGTGCGATAATGTAATATATATTCGTGTGTGCATGCGCGCGTTGTCTAGAACGCGTTCTGTGCTGTGCAGCAGCTGCAGCAGATCGCACAGGTTGCTCTTGAAGCATGACTGGTTCGCAATTGTGTTCGTTACATAGGTTCAACTTCGTTTAAGTGCTTAGTTGTGGTTGCGAACGTTGTTTCGAGTTGATGCTGGCATCGCGATATTTGCGCA
>NSMO01000310.1:0-16126 GCA_002588565.1 Coelastrella sp. UTEX B 3026
TACTCAGCCCAGCCTGGGCGGCCTAGCCAGGCAGGAAGGGCACTGGCCCTGGTCTGCGGTGGCACAGTGAACACCGAGCTGTTGGTCCCTTGATGAAGCTTGCAAGTTGTCCACGTGTGTTTGGTACTTCACGGCTTGTACACGGCTCTTCTTCTCTCTTGTGACACTGGCTGTTGCATTAGCTAATGTTCACTGCTCAGCTGTCAAGTGGTGCCTGCATTGCCTCATGCTTGCTGTTAGCTTTGCACCTATCGTCATGGATTTGCCTGTGGGTGTGTGACGGTCACTGATGGACCGTTCCAGTGTGGCGAGCTTACCACTACTAGCCAATAGAACGCCTGGATTGGTGGTGAATTGTACCAATTGCAACGTGATCTATCCTGATTGCATTGGCTCAGTATTCTTACATCTAATCTGTCTGTGAAGTTTTGACTATCTAGCTCAAGCGACATAGAATGCCAAGCAGACCCAAACCTGTCTGTAAAAGTGACTGAGCCAATGCAAACAGGATAGAAGCTGCAGTGCCTTGGCCAGTTGGCACTGGCATCAGCAAACAATCCAGGAGAATACACTGACCAGTGAGTATGCCGTGATGGTCATTGAACCAGGCTTGATAAACACTCAATATTGCTCATCTTGGCGGGTCATGTGGTGATTGACTGTCATCCCCCGCGGACCCGTAACCCGTGGGTTGGCCTGGCCAACGTTCCTCGCTCGTACACAGTGCACTGCTGGCGGTCAATCAGAGCCATCCGGGAGTTTTGCCATATCTGTATACGATGATCTTCATACTGCACCTGTGCCGTCGATGGGTTTGCTGCATCAGCGCTAGCAGGTAGGGCCGCGCGGCCATTGGTCCTGCATAAGCCACCAAAATGTCCAACAAGACTAACAAACGCGTGATAAGCAAGATGGAGAAGGAGATGATGGCGAAGCTGCGTCTTGTTGAAAAGCTTAGCGAGAAGAACTCTGCTTTGCGTCTGAAGGTACACTATCAGCTGCATTGGTACTCCTTTGTTGATTGTTCTCGACCATATTAATGGCGTGCAGCGCCCCGCTACACAGACGGGGCACGGAGGCAGCTTTGCATGGAGCAGTGGCCACACCTGTGTACATCATCACATAGCTGTTGCACATTTGTCATCGACATTGCGCAGTTTACGTCGACATAGCTGACTACTGATATGTCGCTGCTGGTCCAACGCCCATCGCCGCACCCAGGACCATCTGTTGACAGCTTTCTGTGACAGCTTACACTACCTGCTTCAACAGTCAGCTTTCACTAATGGCATGGCAAACGCCAGTGAACTGCTACTCCTGGAGCAGCTCGGCGACGTACCTTACAGCTGTCGCCCAGGTACAGCTGTCAATGAGAAGCAGCCAACAGCCACAGCTGCAGCAAACAGCCCAGCAGTAGGTTCGCAGTCAGCTGCACTGCTGTGGCCCCCATCCGCCTCAAGTGCAGATGCCCTACTGCTGGATAAAGACAAACAAGCAGCGCCGCTTCAAGCTGCTTCCAGCGCCAGTTGCAGTGGTGTTGCAGCTGCGAACAGCAGTGTAAGAGCTGTTGACACGGCAACTGCAGACGACAGCGCGCAGGTTGCAGGAACAGCTTGTAGTAAAGCAGACGCAGCTGATGCAGCGGGCCCTGTGCCTGATGATGGCTTGCAAACAGTAGCACCTGATGGGGACCCTCTGTACTTGTTCAAGCTCTGCTTTTCGAAGGTAAGTCCTTGCCCCAAAGAGCAGCAGCAGGAGTAGTGTCACTGCCAGGTCAGATGCCAGATTCAGACAATATGCCCGGGAGGCACATTAGGGCTCTGCCAGGCCAGGATCATCCGATGTTCACTCCAGAATTTGAAATTCTCTCCCCAGACCCTGTAACTTAGGAACCTGAAACATCAGATGCATCAGTAGCACTGACCAGCAAGTGCTACAGTCTAGCAGCTGATTTCTATGTACTGACACTCGGCCACATCCCAGATTTTTTTCCCATGACCGTTTGTCATCTTTGGGCGGGCTTGGCTGAAGAGTGACGTCATTTCCCACTCCATGCAGCTTACTTCACACATTGGATATTAGCCTTCACTGGGTGTCACTTGCAACATCAAGCAGCACTGGTTGTACCAGCAGCAACACGTGCCACTGGTTGACAGTTGCACCAGAGCAGCAAGTCCACCAGCAGGCCAAGAACCTCTGAGAGATTCTACTTACATGTGCATGAGCAGCCCAAGACTCTTTCGGGTGGCGTACCCCATGCATGGCACGACAGCTCTTGCCAGCGCATCTATCCTGTTTGCATTGGCTCAGGCACTTTTACAAGTGCTGTCTCCTGTGTCCCGCCGCCGCTGCTGTTGCTTCTCTTCCTCAGGCCACCACACCGGCTGATGTTGATGACTTGCAGCAAGAGCTGATAGCAGGTGCAGCACAGGTAGGAGTATGATGCTGGCTTGGGCTTGAGCCTGGTCTTGGTCAGCTGTTGATTTCAAAGGCCACACACACACATGTATGCTTGCGCACACGCCCGCACGCACGCCCGCACGCCCACCCGCTGTCCCCCCCCCAACATACACACACAAGCGTCACAAACAGCAGACAAGCCACTCGTTTGCTGTCTACAACAGCCACTGCTGCCTGGTGTGCTTCATGAAGTGTTCATGTCCCGGCAGCACGCTCTTTGGATAGATTCAGATTCATATTATGTTATTAACAAGGTTGAGAGGATTAGTGATTAGAAACCTCCAATCCAACCGGACGCGTACGTCCAGTGATGTCTGCTAGCTTGTCCAATTGATAAATCGACCATGTCATGTGCAGCTGTTCGTGCACATGATATGGCCGACGAGCCCTTCGTGGCTATCCTTACTGGAAACTGTTGCAGTTGACTCAGTCAACTTGACTAACTGCCCGTTGTCATGCTGCCGTTCTGCAGATGGTGAAAGACACGTCGTACAACTTGCATCTACACGAGTCCGGCAACTACAAGTTGCTCTGCGGGCCCAACCACCCGGCAGCACAGCAGCCCATCCAGCAGATAAAAGCCGCTTTTTTCAAGTATCACGTTTTGATGGCATCGATGGCACTGGTGCACCGTGAGAATGTTGTGGCCCAGATGACGCTGTTGAGTCATGATGGCTCGGGGCTAGTGCTCAAGGTAGGCGTTGATGTGGTATATGACAGCAAGGTCTGTAGCGTTGCTAGCGTTTTCTTCTTCTTTTTGTCAACAGGTTTTGGACAGGTTTTGGACAGGTTTTGAGCAGACAGTTGCTGCGTCTTGTGTCAGGGATTTCCGTACAAACATGAGAAGCCTCCATTTGTAGGTCTGTTACTGTAGAACGTGGTAACCCTATCGTGCATTCGATGTAACAGCAGGCAGGTGCATCCAGACTTGCTACAGCAAGTGTTTGAGCTGAATTACAGACTACAGACTATGTTATTACGGGGTGCCCAGGGAACTGCTGGGGCCTGTATGTCCTGCCGAGATTCTTGATCCGTAGCATAATCTGGGGTAGCCTGAGATATATGGTATACACTGTCCTTGTCTATCAGTGAATGCTGTTCGATGAGGCCGGATCCGCCAGTACTGTGACAGGCTATTTTCTCAATCAGTCACCTGACCTACAGAAGGCCCCTTAATAAGGTCAACACTAATTGAGGGTTCATGCTTGTTGAACTTTGAGCATGAAATCTTGTCCTGTCTGGGTGCTGGCAGTTCTGAATGAAGGTCTGACATCTGTCTGCACTGCTACCTCTGATGACCCCTTGTGCAACCACCTTCATGACTTTCTCAATCGTCTTGATGAAAACTAACATCCAATAACCTTTTGGTGGCTACGTCACAAAGTGTGACACCAAGTTGTTATCAAACCGCTGGTGTCTTGGCCATATGATGTCTTGTTATGTACTGATGACAGAACTTGCTTCTTGCAGGGTGAGCATGGTGAGGCCATTTATCAGCGAGTCGTCCGTCAGTTGGATCTCTCATCACAGCAGCTACAGAACATAACACAGGGATTAGTCATCCTGCAAGACCTGCGATCACCAGTGATACAACAAATGCGGCAGCTACAACAAGAGTTCGCCTCACAAGACGACGCTCGACAACCTGACGGATTTGCAAGCAGCAACGGCACAGACAGCAGCACCAGCAGCCCTGGTGCTGTTTATGGAACAGTACATGGCAACCACAGCTCTCTGTACAATCACCTGGGTAGGAATAACCAGCAGGAAGAGAATCTTACAAAGTTGCGAGCTGCGCTGAGTAAAGATGTTTTGATTGTTGCTGCTATGAAGGCGTTTGCCTTTGGGTGCATGACATGGCCCCAGGTTGCGAAAACGTTCGTGCTGTTTAGTCCGTTTATGCCGGCTGTTGTGCCGTTTGCAGCTGCGCTGTCAGAGTACCAGCGGGAACAGCAGCAGCAGCAGCAGCTGGATCAGCAACAGTAGGACTGCTGCTCGAGCCCTTGCTGTATACATACACAAGCTACCCACCAGTCATAGCTCTATGGCCATCGGCCCCATTTCAGAGGCGGAAACAACAACATCCAAAGTAGTGATTCTATCACTGCCATACCTAGTGCTTGCTGTCTCTGTGATCATACCAATCTCATGAGATTAGCTTACTGCTGTTCTGTTAGTGGCTTGTACTATGCTATGACATCTCAAACGTATGATCAACTGGTTTCTATATGCATTGTTCATGGGAAAGGAACGTCTTAGATGGTGAGGTTCTTTCAACTGTGGTTTCTATCTTTGTATCAAGGGACCGACCGAATAAATGAATGAATCAACACCGCGTAGCGCGTTCGATACAGCGCTAGCATAATTTGAGGGTGGGACATGCGTACCTCGATGTTTGGAGATAGTTGCTATGTGGTACGTTTGATGCTGTGCTTCCATGTTGCACATGTGGGTTTGCACGTGCAGCTTCTTAGCGACAGAACGTATGTGAGCGGTGATAGGGGGTCAGAACGTTCAGCTATGCAGATATGTATTGTTCGCTGGCTGTTGGGATTGGTCCGGTTGGTTGCTGGGAGAGTACTACTTTAGCTGATTGGCGTCAGCACTACCTGCCACCAACAAATGACTTATGTATATGCGCAATATATGGGATGCTCTGAACAATCCAATTTGCAGATTGGTTGTGGCATGATGGTGTATTTGACCCTTGGCGAATGATAATTCTGACAGCTGGCGGTGACAATCTATGCTCGATACACATAATGTAAGTCGATCAGTCTCGCACGTGTTGTCCAGCCTCAGTTGAGGTTTGTGCTTTATTGGTGTATTGTTTGACCTTTAAGGATGGCAACATCAATGAACGTGTTGCATAGCTTGATGGACTGTATAATTTTGTAATTTCCAGTGGATTGTATAATGTTGTTATCTCCAGAGGACGGATACTTAGATTGCCTGGTAACTATGGGTGCACATTGTCATGAAGGGCGTTAACAATATAGTGACTGCAGTTGCGTGTTTGGCTAAAGGTCGGGGTGTATTTTCCTGCAAAGCGGCAACCACTTAAGTTGCGGAGCAAGCCTGACTTCTTTCACTAGCCCAGTTGTAGCCTAGCCTGGCAAGAATCACTCACATCACAAACAATAACTGTTGTGATCTGTGTAGGTGCCGCAAAGTTATGTGAACTGTCCCGTCTGTTTACGCAGCTTCGTTTGTTTTTCTTGCTTGCATGCAACTGATCCTGTGTGCCGCTTGGAGCGTCTGACATGTGAACAATGTCGATGACTCATTGACACAGACAATGTCTTTGTTTGGAGTTAGTCATTTAGTTGGAGTTAGTCATGTAGCAAGGCCTTCGAACCTTGGTTTAAGCCTTGGAATGTGTTGACATCAATCAGCAGGCCTGCCCATAGGTTGTATTAGTCTAGTGGGGGGCTTCACAGTACGAGCCCTTGGGTGCATGAAACTGCTAAATTGCATGCACGTGCAGCACCAAGCAGCATGTGGTTTTGTTGCCTTCATTCTGCGATAACCAGTCTTCCAGTACACACCCATTGATTGTGTTACACTCAGCTATCAGGCCTCCTAGGCTATCATGTGCCACCCACACATTGTACACACGCGTATATATGCGCATACAGCCTCTATGGTATGTCATATCCATAAGTGCGTCAAGGGCAGCGGTGAGAGGCACACATGCCTTGGTTGTGCATACATATGTTGGTTCAGTTTTGGCAACTGTATAGACAACTCATGGGGGTGGAGGTGCACAATGGACTGGGTTGCAGTTCAGTGTGGGCATGTTCGGTGCATGACCTTACGCATCCAAGCATCTTTGATGCAAGCTCGTACTAAGAGCTGATATGTGGTTTGTAATGTGACACTGTTGTACTGTCTATAGTATGTGAATAATTGCTTGCTGTCTCAATAGTGTGCAACTACTTGGTAGATCATGCATGAAGCTCATCTTGAACACGGCGTGTAGCTACACATGTAGGTTAGCCCTGGCTTGAGTGGCCCATGGGTCATGGGTGAACAGCCAAGTGGACCGGTTGCCCAAGATCACCAGAAACGAACCATATATGCATATGCATAGATCTGCATATGCTTCTATGCATGGAGTGCATTGTGCTCTGCTGGGTCAACTGCTGTTTTGGCATCAGGGTGAACTGACGATGGCATGCCATAGGATCAACGGTCTCATAATGATGCTTGAGATAGTGAACATGATGCTCCTGGAGTAGATAATCGATTGGGTCATTCTTGAGAATTATACGTGGCTACAGCTGATCACACCTTGACAGCTTTGGGCTTCGGTTTGCCGACGGGTCATGGATATCCATGCATTCATATGCACCTATGCGTGGAGTGCAGTTTTCAGTACTGGTGATCTGCTCTTGATGCATTAGGATAAATTGATGTCGGCATGGGCATAGGATCAACGTTCTGATAATGTTGCTTGTGATCGTGCACATGATGTTCTTGATCTAGAGGCTATATTAGAACTCTGTTTAGATTTAAGGCCGATGGCCGTAGATACAATACATGGCACGACAGCTCTTGCCAGCGCATCTATCCTGTTTGCATTGGCTCAGTCTCTTTTGCAATACAACCAGCGATGATTATTCAACTAATATTAGAACAGCTGCTTCAGCTGGACGAAAAACAAAAAACCGAGAGGTTCTATTTCCTGTTCACTGTTTGCTGTCAGCAAACATTAGATTTACGCCAGTTGGCTGTGTCACTTCAGTTTTATCCGGTTAGTGGAGAGTACTGCCTGAGGCGGTGAGGTATCCACGTGTAACAACCCTCTCTAAAAAAAAATTAAAACACTGGTTAGATCTTTTTCAAATGAAACTTGCCGTAATCAGCGGTAGGTTACTACTCATTCCAGCATCATGCTGGCAGTGACTGTGATCTGTGGGTTCTTTGGAGATTCAGGTGTGCCGTGCACAGGCAGCAAACAACAAACCATAGTCATGAGCATCCAGGATTCATGAGATATGCCTGTGGATCACAGCGTATCATCGTTGTCCATCCTGCATGTCACATTCATGTGTAAGGTACACCATCACACAGCAGTGCTGGTGTGTTGCTTGCTCCTGCTTGACTCAAGCGATGGCTGATATCTGATACCTTGCTGTGACCCCACCGGGACCTCAGCGCTTGCATCTGACAACTCGTAACAGAAGTAGAACTTCGTAATACTTTGTGAACATCCCATAGCAGTGTGAATATGTATTGCTCAGATGAAGAGAATGTGTTGCTGCAGAAGCGACAACCGTTGCGGCTGGATGTGGTGTGTGCGTGACCACTGCTGCTAGTGACACTTATATAGTCTACATGAGAACCTCATATCTTATATGTAGCTTCGCATCCCCTAACATTCCCCGCAAGCGTATACCCCCCCCCCTTTATCTTGGCAGCGAGGCACCGCTGGACCTGGCAACGTACTCGTATGGTCTTATATATTTTTATACTATTTGTTTCACACTACTTTAGACGTCGCGCTTGCCTCGGTGTAACCCGACATTTTTGGCCGGCGTATGCCTTCCTTATCGCTTCTAATAATTATTGATGCCCGGTAATAGCTTAAAAGAGCTTTGCAAGCTGCTGGTCGAGCAGCAGTACGCCATTATCGAAGTAGCGGGCTTCTCATCAGACTTGAACGTGGACATAGACGGCACAAACGGCAAGGCTAACGCGTATGCCTGAGATGGTATTGAAGAGTGGTCCTAAAGTAACTTTCAAAACGATCAATCTGACCAAGATCAGGGACAGGTGGAATGCGTTTGGTCTCGCTTGCCAAGAGTTGCTGGATACTCTCTCAGCGATCCATAGTCATGAAGCCACTGCTCAAGACAGAAGCCTGAAGATTCCTTCACTGGATCCGCAGTTAGCGAGCCGCCGCTGCCACGAGTCTGAACGCAACTTTGCCTGGTTGCCAGCTGCTGTATCACAGAACCGGTGCCGGGTTCTTCCTGCTGCAATCTTGCTCCAAGAGGAGCGCAGGCCATTCACAATGCTAAAAGTCTCAATGAAAGGGCGTTCATGCCGCCACAAGGAGATGGGGTCACTTTTTTGGGCATGTTGGTTTGGCGCGGTTGATGCCACTTGGGTCAGTCTGGTCGGGGGGGCTACGCACGCGCCTGACTCGGTTTAACTGTATATAACGGCAGTGTTCGCCTGTACAATTCTGGCTGGTCACAGAGACAGCTGCCTGCTATCTACAACCACGAGCTGGTCGGGTCCTCATTTCTCGGCCAGTTCGAGCATCCACCAGGGTGCGCGCACGCGCACTGCCGGCTGTACACGGACTCAATGGATGCATGGCTATCAACCGCGACTTGCAGCGCAGCGCGAGCTGCCCTGTGCGCTGTTTTCAAGGGGGGGGGGCAGTATAGGGCTTGCGGGGAATGTTAGGCAGCCCTGAATGCTGTGGTCATGTTTTTCCCATGTGGCAGCCAATGCACATGTGCCTGCCGGGTGCGCTGCAATCAAGGCATTGTAAACAGGAGCGGCACATGATCGGCGTACAGCCTTGGTGCCCTCCAACTTGACTGCATGTAAACATAGTCTACGCATGTGATATGGCTAGTGCCTCGTTACAATGACAACTTCGCTGATCTTGCAGTGGACATATTAGAAGTGAGGGGTCCTATAAAAGTGACTGAGCCAATGCAAAAGGCTAGATGCGCCCTGTGTTGAAGTCGAGCCTTCACATCGCCTTCACATCGCCTGGCAATGCACTTGATTCCAGGCATGTGGCACTGCCGAGCCAGCAAAATGCTGTCCGGTCATCACATTGTTTGACTTGGTTAACTATATTTATCAACGATATTCTATTCAGTCATGCATACACAGCCGGTACATGTCCCCTAGACGCTGATTGTCTGCACCCAGCCCCCCATGCACCAACAAATCCCCAGCACCAGGCACAACAGCTGCAGCAAACCACCCTCGAGGCCCGGGAACGTCTCCAGCTGTTTCCAACACATGCCATGCTGCACCATCATGTGCTGCATGAGGGGTCGCTGATTGACTGCAGGTTGAGGTTGGCGGACAGAGGCAGTACACCGCTGAGGTGAAGTTTCCTGCACCGGCGTGACCCTTGTCTGATGGAGAAACCTGCAGGCAGCACATGAGACTGTGGATTCACGGTTGATGAGAGATTGGCAAACATGGCCATTTGGCTAGTGACTTGCAGACAAAGTCAGCTCCTAGCGAGCAGGTTTTGAGAGCTACTGTGTCTGAACGTGGCAAACGTACATTTGGTATCAACCTGAACAACCGCGCAGGACTGACTAGTCTGGACAGAGCGTTTGTTGATGTTGCCATGTGAATGCTGCCAGCAGTGTAGCACTCTGTGTTACTGATGCCTAGGTGGATTGTAGCAGCACTCTGTGAGTCGGTCAGCGCATCAATGCCCTCCAGCATTCATGCTGGCATGCCATGATGGCAGGCGAGATGCCATGCAATTAAAAGGCGCTACTGCCAACTCCTGCAACCCACCTCTCCCCCGAAAGCCACGATATGTCCTGCATGGCCGCATGCACCAGCAGCTTCGCCCACACTGCTGCAGTCCCCATGCGCAGCAGCACCAAACACTGAGCGTGCTAAAGGCATAGCCATGCACCCGTTCTTGCTGGCACTGGCTGTTCGTGGTTGCTCCTGCAAGTCTGCTGTGTGGCTGTTACTGCAGCAGAAGGGGCAGTTCCATGTGTTGGTTTGTAGGTCAAACGAGTGGCAGTCAGCCATTTCGGCGCCGTTAAAGCCACCCATGACATAAAGAAACCTTCCATCTACGCTGGCAACCATCACACTGCCCCCTCGAGCCCCTACTGTTGCGCAACTGGGCAGCTGCTTCCAGCTGCCTCTGCAGCTGTCACTGCTGCAGTTTGAATTGTTGTTATTTTCTGGTGTGAACTCCCAGAGGTCATTGAGGCGGCCTGACGCCCCACAACCGCCAAAGATGTAGATTCTGTCATTTGCTGCTGTCATAGTGTGGTAGCTGCGAGGTGGCGGTGTTGGGCTGCCTGCTGCTGGCTGTACTGCTGACCAATGCTGCGTTGCGGTGTCGAGCACAAACAGGTCGGCATGGGCTCCCTCGCCCATTTCAATACCTGTGGGATGCCATAGAGCAATGCTGAGGGTGGCTGTCTGCTTTGTGCATGGTGTATTCTACAAGGAGCATATGCTTGCGCAAGGGCACGGCAATGCTCATATGAGCTACAGCAAGGGCTGGTCGTGCTGGTCATTCAGCCTCGTGTGCACAGCGTTATGAACCTCGAGCTGCAGATTACCAGCTTCTGGTCTGCCTGTGCAATACAGCCACAGATCTGGGGTCACTGCACCCTCAGCAAAGGCACATTGACAAAGCCAGAAAGGGCCCCTACCTGTTCTGCCACCGAACAGATACAGCTTGTCCTTGATTGCCACCATCGTTGCTGCGACTCTAGGTCCAGGACAAGCCCCCGTGGTCGCTACTTTGGTCCATGTGCTCGTGGCGAAATCATAAGCGTATGTAACTGCTGGCACAGGGACTCTGGGCTGCAATTCGCCACCAAACAGGTACGCTTGCCCGTTCACAATGGCAATCGCATGACTGCCACGTTCTCCAGGCGCGTCTCCGTGCTGTTCAAGGCGCTTCCACAGCATCGGCAGGCAGCACAGCTATGGATGGCAGCAGACGACAAGATGCTCAGCGCATTCGCAACGCTAAGGGTGAAGCCGGCCGTGAATGCATGGTACGTTACAAAGCGTTGAGTCACCTACAAGGAAGCCAGAATCCCTGCCTGCTCTCCGCGGAGCACTACCGTTACATTACACGTGGCTGACAAGGCGGGCCTTTTGCCGAACGCTTTCGGAAAGCGCATACGCGAGCGCGAAACGTTGCGCCTGACAGTTTTCAGACTCAAGATCAGGAGACCTGTCTGAGAGCAGTGAATATCCTCGTATTCGCAACTTTGCAGCAGACACAAGCGACACACATACAGAATACATATATCATGCACCTGTGTTCAACCGACTTCAAGAGACTGAGCTGATGCAAGTTGTTTCAACACTACCTGCCGATTGGCCTTGCACAGAACATCAAGCTAGTTGCTGGCTAAGGCTGAGCCCCGAAACCCACAAATTTGTAGGGTCACTAGCCCGGCCAAAGCATTGGGAACAAACAGGCCCCTCTACATGAGGCAATACCCAACAACCAGTACACAAGGCTCAAAAGCCAAACCACACATTTTGACGACTCATTGGACGACTGCTACCCAATCAGCTGGTGCCACACCAGTTGCGATACTGACTGAGACAATGCAAACATGATAGATGGGCTGGCAAGAGCTGTCATGCCGGTTGCTGCACCAGTCACCGCGATCCTACAAAACACTCTCCATGTCCAGGTGCCAAACCACCTGCAGAATCACCAGCTGCAAAACACCTCCCGCTCTCCCAAACACGACTCCTCTTACACACACCTATAACCCCATAAGCTCACATATCCCCCTCCCTCCACAATACCCCACTGCTGTTCAACCTGTGTCGACTACTACCCCACACAACCTCCTTCAGTTCGGTACCTGACCAGACATAAATGTCTGGAAGTTTGCTTTCTGCTTTTCCTTCATGCCGCTGTAAGCTGCCTCCACCATGGGTTGTACACTGCTGCCCATGGCAGTCAGCAGTGCAGCCATGCGCAACCCCACGCCTTCTTCTACAAGGTCTGTGGCCCGACCTAAGGTCTCTACAAAGCTAGCTACTAGCTTGGGTAGGTGCTTGTTTGAGGGCCCAAGCAGCCGCTGGTCCTGAGCCTGCAAGGACAGACAGCAGGCATGGCTTATCCAGCCTTGATTAAGATGCAAGAGAGGAACCAACCGGCAGAGTCAAGACAAAGAAGCAGAAAGCAATACCAACCGATTAAAGGGTAAAGAAAGCAAGAACAAATGAGCATTGCAGGATAGATACAGGAAGCTTCCCTCAGTCAATAAGCGGAAAGAGATCCATGGTTTTGAGTGTCATTTTGCATAGTTGTCCATCACAGGGGTGGCTCACACCACGCATGCACAGCAAGCGCACACACACACACTTCAACACGCGCTGACACAGATCTGCAATGTCCCTCAGTCAATAAGCGGAAAAGAGCTCCATGGTTTGAGCGTCAGTTCGCATTTTTATCCATCACAGGGCTAATGTTAGTGAGACAACTTCCAGACAAGAATCTTGACCACTTGAAACCAACGAACCTGCCAGCAACCCGTGTTTCTGATCCGTGAGCACAGTCTGTAGTTGCATCCAAAGCCAAAATTGCCGAACTATCAAGGTAAAAGAATAGAACAACCATATGGCCAAAGGTCGGCCAAGATCAGCCCAGCCTAGCTTTGCCAACAGAACCTCGTTATCTTACCTCTAGCCGCTTGACCAGCCACTCGTTGACTTTCTGTGCCTCTACTGCATCGCACTTCAGCGGCAGCCCTGACACCAGCAGCTCTGTCATCTGATCAGCAGCACACACGTCTGTGTGATGCTCTATGAGTGCTGCCAACGCTGACAGGGCATTGTCTGTGGCCATCTCATTATCATCACCCTTGGCATCCTGCAAACACAAAGTAGGCATGCAGAGTAAGAATCCAGTTGGCTAGATTCTAGAGGTTCCCCACCTCCAACGGAAACTGGCAGATTTGTAAAGTTTAGTGCCGTCACAGCACTACATACGTTTGCAAAACATGAGTGATGACAGTCTTACAAATGAGACCAGAAAGCAAGGTCAAAGGACTGCAGCAGTCTTGCAGACGACTGCAAACAAGTAAGCCAGCAGTGGTCCAGCTTGGCAAACAAATCCCTGGCCTCCTCAGCAGTTGTTATCAGTCGGCAGAAAGGCAATCAATCAATAGAAAGGCAACACTGTGGTAAAACACTGTCACAAACAAGGTGAAGACGATTAATCTGGGCTACTGAACATAATCTAGCAGTGAACCACATGATGTCCCTCAGTCAATAAGCGGAAAAGAGCTCCATGTTTTGAGCGTCAGTTCGCATAGTTATCCATCATAGGGACAGCTGAATAGGCACCAAGTGGATGTTATCTCACAGCCATACACCTTGCAGCCGCACATTTGCCCCGCCACGTGCACAGACCGCCTGTCAGCCTGAAACCTGGATCGCAAAGCTAGCACTGCAACAGAAACGCCTTCCTTCCAAATTCGCCATGTGCACATGAACCCTCTCCCATATTAAACAAGTTGCAAGGCTGCTGTTCAGTGTCAATATGTTCAGTGTCAATCAGCACAAATCTCTGGCAAAGATAGCTGCAAGGTGCAGGAGCCACCCCCCTCTCAGCAGATGTGTTTCATTGCTGAGTTGTGTGCAGCACAGCAACCACAAGCAATGCAACATGCGCTGAAACAGATCTGATATGTCCCTCAGTCAATAAGCGGAAAAGAGCTCCATGGTTTGAGCGTCAGTTCGCATAATTGTCCATCACAGGGAAGCTGAACAAGCTGAGCAGGCAAAGCAGACAGCAATGAGACCAGTAGAACTCATAAGAAACCTGCACATCAAACAACCGTCTGAGGCACCCATGCACAGGTGACAGTACACACTATGCAATACAACTCCCTCATAGCAATCCACCAACTTATAAACAATCAATAATGTAACACTGTAACTTACTGGTGCTGTAATGATTGCTGTGACGGCTGCCAGAGCTGCTGGTGCGTGCTGCTTGAAGATGTCGGGCGACCGTGACGCCCCCACACCCACACCATACACTGCACACTGCCGCAAATCACTGTGACTGCTGCCACACGCGTCAAGAAGCACAGGCATCAACTGAAAACAGCAAAAGATGACAGAAGGGGTTTGTTGGTTAGTTGGTTAGTTGGGTAGAGCAGGACAACATCACGAGCTCTTGAGCGGTTGCGTTTTCAATCAGCAGGTACACTTAGGCATCAAACAGAGCTGTGACTGCACGTAATGCGCCAGTACGATATATATTGAAGGCAACTGCGAGGTCTCAACCCCAGCAAGTTGCACACACACATTCACACCATAACTCGAAGCCTACGGCTGCAGCTGTTCAACAAACATGCAGTTCCACATCACCCAAAATGCAGTCTAAACTCATCCACCACCCCAAGCAATACTGCACTGCTGCACCTGCCTCGTACCTGTGAGAGATACTTGACGCGTCCTGCTGGTGAATGCTCCAACATATCATCAATGATACACAAAGCAATGCGCCTCTCCTCATCTGGCCGGCTCTTGTCGAGCAGCGGGGCGATGCTGGGCATCAGGCCTTCTACATAGGGCAGGGCGTTGTCACCGAAGGCCTTCAGGAAGTTGCCCAGACAGCTGCCAACCTGCATGGCAACAGTAGACTCTAGGTGACACCCAATGCAGGCAGTTCCGTTCCATCTACAAGGACTGCCATTGCAGAGCCATGCTTCTTGAGCTTGTAATGATGCGTCTTCATTTCAGTTTCCACCTCTCCGTACACACTACATGGGCAATGCATCATGCTGAGCCACATACGCTTAGACCATATTGATGACCCCGGAGACTGCCATCTTCCTCCTACCTGGTCATAGAGTTCCTCTTCTGCTTCATTTTCTGCTTGTAGTGCTTCCTCTTCCTCATCATCAAAGTCCTCAGCAGCAACACGCTGTCCATGGTGGCAGCAGCAACAGCAGCAGGAGCAGCAGCAGCAGCAGCAACGATTATCACGCCCACTAGAATGATGAGCAACGACACAGCTGCAGTCCCAGATGGATATTATTAGCTGCTGCAGTAGGACCAGCTGCAGTAGCAGAATGGCACTAGAGGCGTTCAGAAGAGCAGTAAACAGCTGCAACAGATTTGCAGCCCTTCTCCCATCAGCATGTGTGCATGCTTGCATCCACTGTTGCACCCAAAGATGCCAGGTGACAGATTAGTGTCTATTCGAGCCACCTGCTTGCCACTGGTGTTATGAGCATACCCACTGAGTTTGCCAACAGCCCCTTACCTTGTTCCGTTGTGTACGGCGTGCCTCTGCTGACGACAAGATGCTCTGCAGTGCTGCAAATGCTGCCTGCACCTGAGGTGCACTGAGCTGCGCCGGTTCTGCCAGGTCAACAATCTCTGCCAGGCTGTCCAACATGCTGGCGGTGATGTCAGGTTCTGGCTCCTTCTTTACTGCTGCTATGAGGGGATCCCACATGAAGCTGATCATCTGACCAGTAAAGTCCTGCAGGCACCAGTGTTACACCAGACATTCTATATACCTGATACTTGAGACCACACAACAGACAGCTAACAGCAGTACAAACACGTTGAATAGCACTAGCAAATTGATTGAGCATCTGACTAGTGAACTCCTGACATGCCACGGCTGAGACGTTACAATCGTAACGGTTGCACCTGAGCGGATGGCAAGCAGCGCTAGCAAACTTGTAGCTAAGGGTTGCCGACTGACTGTAGACTAAGCCTAGATTTGGGAAAACCAAAGCAGACACTGGATCCAGCCTCCAACAGCCCCGGCCAGCCGCAGGAGCAGTCTGCGGAAGGGGTCAGGTCCTGCAAAGGACTGCACTGAGAATTTGGACAGAAAGGCCGGCAGCCGCAGCCAGTCTCTGCCAAGACTGACAGGCCCTCCCTGCCGGCACCCCCGGTCTGCCCCAGGAGACACCCCCGG